>VXAU01000859.1:460018-552862 GCA_013399695.1 Formicarius rufipectus | reverse complement strand
TTTTTTCCCCTTAGATAAGGACATCAGCTTCAACAGCTCTGGTTTAGGTACTTCCCAGGCAGATGCAGTTACAAACACCCAGTCACAGAGATTGGTGCTGTTTGGGGGTGCACACTTTCATCCTGGAAGTGCATCTTCGAGGTGTCTCTTCTTTCTAATGTGGATACATGAGTGTGATTTATAGGCAAAATATGTTCAATGACCACTTTAAATATGGACATTGTTTCTTTTTTCATCAAAAGCTGGAGGCCAAAATCGTGATGGGAACTGTGGACTAGTTGTTCTTCATGTACATGGTCTTATACTCTTCCCTAAAAGAGTGAGGTGAGTCTCACAGTGAGCAGCCCCATGGCATGAATATGGTACAGTCAGAGTCCCTGTCCTGTCCTGGAGTTTGGTTACGTGCTTGGTCCTGTGCAGTGCAGAGTGAAGGATGCTGTGGGCATCACCCTGGAAAAAGAAGAATATAGAGAGTTTTGATTCTTGAACGCCCTGTTGTTAGGGTGGGTTTCCGTGAGATGGATCAGTAGGAAAGTGTTGTTTTTCTCCCTGTTCCTGGATGAATCTCTCCCCGTATTTGCCCTTTGCAAGTGACTTTGCCCAGGGCTTGGGGCTGAGATCAGCTTGGCTGCACGGTGCCTCCATCCTGAGTTTGTGCTGGTCCATCCTGGCTCGGGGTTCCAGCAGGAGTGGGCAGAGGGAAGGCATGAGTGCCCACTGTGCAAAGTCAGGACACACAGAGCATTTGGAAAGAGTGAAATGAGTTGGAGTTTGAAAAGAAAATGGGATGTTTCTGTCCACACGGTTCCAAAATACAGGGAAGCAATACCTTGGAGCTGATAAATGGACTTTGAAAGCCTTGAAAAACTTTCTCTGGTTGCAGAAGCAATATTAAATATTAATAATATTTCCTCATTAAAAAAGATGAAGGATTTCTCAGACAGTCTTTCTCATGTACATCATTTTTTTTGAACAAGCTTCGTCTACCTTAGCAACTTCTCCAGGGAACTTTCCAGCTCCATGCTGGGACCACTGGCATGGCTCGAGGACAGGTCAGTGGCCGTGGAGGCTTTTAACATTTTAATTGCCTTCCCACACCAATTGCAGCTATGACCTGTTTGCTTGGCTTATATCTCTTTTTCATATTAAAAAAAAAAAGGGGGGGAAAAAGAAAACAAAGGAAGTACAGTGCTGTGCACAGAACAGTTATTAAAAACAGTTGGGAAGCATATAAAAGGTACTGTTTGTGTGAGAAACGGGACAGCTGTGATGGTCTATTGGGAAAGTGTGTACAGATGGTGGTAGGGAGGGGAATGATGACTACATGGCTGATAAATGAAATACAAAAAGCATTAAATTGGTGATCTTTTTAAAGAGTACACTTTTGGTGAGCATTTTTGGTGCATCATTAGGGCTCTTTGTCTGCCTCTTATTTCGCCAGGAAGTGCGACTATCGCCACACATTTGTGCCTCTGATTTTGTTTACAAATAAGGAGCCTGTTTAATAGATCACATACCATGGAATTATTAAAGAAGATAATTAAGCACACGGGTTTTTCCTACATCGGGAATGGGCATGGGATCGTCCTAAAGACCTGACAATACCACAAATGCAGTTGGGCTTGAATTAGTTACGGTAACACGTGGGATTTCCTGGAGCCTAAACCAATTTCTTTGTTTTGCAAGAAGTGGGACTGGCAGTGTGAGCTAGGTTCAGGGACTGAGGCTTTGACATTTCAAACCCATGGAGGGCAAACCACTCCACCTTTTGCCTTTGTTTTATATTATCTTACAGTCCCAAAGGTGGTGGCAACCAGGGATGGGTGCCCAGCCATGGTATTTGGGAGTTGCTGGGGCTCCCAGGGAATGCAGGAACTCCTCTTTTGGAGGAGACAACAAAGGGAAGATGGATGGAGGAAGAGCTGGAGATAAAATTTTTCCCTGCAGTTCATAGGAGAGGGATCCTCGTCTTCCAGTCCTTAGCAGAGCTTTATCGTGTCCCTTATCAGGGATCTTATCTCTTGGGGGATGATGGGAATTAAGGCAGTATCTGTGTGTTTGTGCACTGCTCTGGAGACGGTCACTCAAATACTGCAAACCTCGTCACAGAGAGCTTTTAAACTGATGGGCAAAATAATCCCCTTCCTCTCGGTATTTCATCCCATTTCCAGCTGAAATAATTCCCGGTTTCCCTTCGCCTTCCCTCTCACCCACCCGTTGCTTCGTGTTCCTGCTCATTGTTTCTGGGTGCCATCAACAGATGAAAGCATTTTCCTTAATAATAAATAGTCCTCGGGAGCGCCGTGCTCTTCCATGAGCCAGCCCCGCATCCGGCCGCCCCAGGAGCCCCGGCCTCGTCATTGTCCCTCCCTCAGGGGACACAGACCACCACAACCTCGTGGGTGGCTTCAGGTGCTGCAAAAGAGGGAGTTCACCAAACCTCCCTATGAAGAACCTGCTCAGAGGGAATTTTTCCAAAGCCCCGTTGGTGCAGGTTTATGGATACTCTGAGTTTTGTTGGTTTGCAAACCTTCCAAAACTGTAACACTCCACTTTGGGGATTATTTCTTCTCCTGACACAGTATCACAAAGTCCTCTTGATGAACGACACGTTTCACTGTGCCTTGTTCTGGGCCAAGTAAATTTTCTTCTGCATTTTATTGGAATGTAGAGAAAAAGAAAGATTTTAAAAAGGTTTAATGTGTAGAAAATGTATGACAACTTGATAGATTGCCTGGGACTTCAGTGCAGTAATTGTATAAAGTAGGTTGCCTTTTTTTTTTTTACAGATGCAATGTATTAAAAAGAACAATAGACAAAGAACCGTAAAGCATGAGGATGGAGAGACCATCTTGGCCAGCCTCTACAAATTTGTTCCAAATTTCAATTATTAAATATCACAAAAACATGTTTATTGTAGTAACACTGTACGTTTTCTTGGCTGATTGAATCTTGAGTCATCTAAGGGTTTTTTTGTACCCCAGGATGTAAATATGCTTCACCTCTTACCAAGAAAATAGTCCATTGCATTTGCAGGTCATGGTGGAAGGATGATTTAGAAATATCTGGGCATATATGAAATGCCTGGATTTAAAGATAATTTGTTCTAAGAATGTGTTATTTTTTATCAGTGTGAGTGTGTTCTCTCCTATGGCTTCATTAAGCAGACAATCCAGGAGGTCTCCTAAGAGCTGCACTGATGGGTACCCAGAGGCAGCAGAAGCCAGCAACTCTTCCAGATGCTACTGTGGTACCACCTCTTGCTGATACTGGTCAATCTTGGTGATCCTGGCCTTGCAACCTTGTCAGCTGGAGATACAAACAAGGATTTGTTTTAGGAACGTGGAGCTTTTCCTCCTTTTCTGCAGTTCAAAGTGTGTGTTTCACAAGGTGTCTGCTTAACTCGATGATGGAAAGCCAGATTTCTCTGCCAGCTTGCACAAAAGTGGTTTAACCTACCATCCCTGAGAACAGAATTAGGCTCTGAGTTGCTGGAAATGGGTGCATGGATCTCCTCCCTCCAGAGCCTTATTGGAGCAGAAGGGAGCAGAACCCACTCTCTTATTCAGCCGCTATTTTGGTCTCTCCCTTGGGATGTGCTGCCAACCACAAGAGGAAGGGGCAGCACAAAGTATCTGGGGTCCTTGGTTACTGCCCTGGGCTTTGAAAGAAAAGGTTAATTCTTCCTGAAGCAGTGATTTGTGTCTTTGATTAGTTACTAATTTTGCACTCAAAAAAATAATTCTCTAATGATCGCAGTTGACGAGAGAACTTGGCCGTGTCGTACAGCTGTGATTTACAACTTGTGTTTCCAAACTTTTCTATTTTTTTCTTTTTTTTCTTTCACTGCAAGGGTCTTGGTCTTGCCCAGAACAGAGGATCTTAGCTCTGTTTGAGCTTGGGTAAGGCCCACTTCCAGAGCAAGAGCCCCTTCCCTGGCAGGGTCTGGGCAAAGCGATGCTACTCCCATCAGCAGACTACAGGAAGGCAACTATTAAGAGTAGAAAGCTATTAAGCAGTCAGGTTTTTATTATGCTTTAGTGTTTTGTTTAAGTCTGTTCTTAATTGGTTGATTAATGTAAGCGAAGTCCTTTTCTCCCCCACCATCTCTACAGATGGCAAATGGTAGGTCCCAACTGTCATTGTGTGCAAAAAAGGTTATGGTTCAAAGTCAGAGATCCAGAGATACCACGATAATCAATCATAGGAACTTGTCTCTCTGTGCCCAGCCAGGCAAAAGTTAGGCTTGGTAGGAACATTCCCTCCAAACCCATCTGGAGGAATTTCTTTACACTTTATTTCAGGGGGGGCACAAGTTGCCACAAACTTCTCTCAGCCGGATCTGGGGCGTTCCCATAAATCCCGGCAGAGCTGCGGCACCGGCGCGCGTGGCTGGGGCTTCTCTTCTCTGCACCCTTCTCCTTGACAGGGTCTGTGTGAAAGCAGGAGGTGCAGCCCATGGACCTCACTGCTGAAAAATGAGCCCAGGAGAAATGTCTGCTTTAGAGAATTGCCTTCAAACACGTACCTTTGAAACTTTTTTTCTTTTTTTTTTTAATCTAAGAGGATGATTTATTAAGGCTAACTTCCTTCCCAGGATGAAGCATAGAATTATGTTTCTGGTATCGATCTCTAAAGTGGATTTGCATTTTATTCATACTATAAAAGTGCTTTTAATGGAGACATCGCGGTAATTGAATTTATACTGTGTGTAACTATCGAAGTATCTTTTTAATTATTTTATGTTATGTAATACAATAACTAAATCTAAAGCCTGTGAAAGGGGATGGCTGTACTCTGTCCTTAGGAGTAACATATATAGCATTTAATATTCTAACGGTGGAATGCAGTTAAGGACATTCTTTATTTGAGGGGAAAAAAAAAAAAAAGAGGAGAGAGAGAGAGGAGAAAGATTTCATTACATTCAGCACAGTATGAGACTAAGTCAAAGTAGTTTTGCTAATTAAATTCAATTGCTATCCATTAGACCAATGGAATGAGATGAATCTACCATATAGCTGACACAGCACAGGTATGCAATTTGGCTAAATGGCCATTCCGGAGCTGCAGCGCGGCTTCTCTGCTCGCTCGCTTTTCCAGGCTCACCATTTCTGCACAGAGCAGAGCCCAGCAGCCCCCAGGACCTCTTGGGGGGCATGGCCACAGGTTTGGATAGGCAGGGGCACGGGCCGAGCGCTCGACATGTACTGGAGTGAACTGGTGAAGTCTGAAGGCAATGGGGAGACAGGTGGAGGATTTTTTCCTGGGTGCATTCGTGAATATTTTCCTTTTCTCTGCCCACGGCGAGCTCCTCGTGTTGCTTCCAGCCCTCCAGCAGCTGCTGAGAGAGCAAGTCTGAGTTACCAAAACGAAACAGAGTGAGCAGGGTACATGTGCCGGCGTTTTGGCATATTGTACTACTTGGGGAGATCTTGTATGTCAGACGGAGAAGTCTCCTACCCCAGTGAAATGACAAGAATACCTCTCAAGCATTGGCGGAGGCAAAATTTTGACAGCCAGCAAGGCTGCGATGCTGCTGAGCGTACAGATTTACACTTCCTGCCAAGATTAAAACGGGCTAAACCCAAAAAGGGTATTAAGGATTGTCACTTTAGGAAGAAATAACGCCTTAGTGTAACATGTGGAGGCGACTGGCCTTCCAATAATTTCATTTCCTGAGATCTCACAAGCTCATGTGTAATGGTTGGTGTCGTCGGGTTGGGACTGGCAGGACAGGAAAATAAAAAATAAACTTGTAAGACAACCAGGATGAAAAATTTTCCACCTCCCTTGCTTTGAAGCTGGCACTCAAGTTCCAGCTTTGCCTCTCACTGGAGCAAATCTCAGCAAAGTCTGGGGAGTTTGGTGTGAATGAAGCCTCTGAACTTCTCTTTCTGCTTCTGATTAACTGCTGTGGCGTATTTTCCTTCAAGCTATATTTAGTGAAAGGAAAAAAATCGCCAAGTTGGGCTGAAAAAAGGCCTGGTCATTTAAGCCTCTCTTTGCTGTATGGTATCCTTAAACTTCCTTCCGACGGTATCCTTAAACTTCCTTCTGAGTGCAACTGGTGATGCTTTTTATGATCAATCTTTCGGGTCGGGGTATTTGCTCAATAGAATCCAGACAAATAAATGTGAAGAAAAGCATCCTGCTTTAAAAGAAGGAAACAATTAAACCTCCTACTTTGTTATTTACAGTAACTACCTTTTTTTACCAATTGTTGGCATTCGAATGGAAGTAGCAGTGTGAAGAGGGAAATGTGGGAACTTTCATTTGTCGGGACTTTGCATTTCTTCTGCTTTATAGCCATCAGAAAAGAGATTGTTGTGCATTCTATTAAATACTGCCAGTATGATTAATTTAAAGGGTTACATTTTATTGAACCCTGGTGTAGATGTTCTTTGTCAACTCACATTCACTGCTAGTTAGAGTGTGTGTCGCATTTATCAAAACTTTCTGGAGCCCCTCTCACCTCATTAGCATGTGAATCTCTATTGAGCAGTTAATGTCCGTTACAGCGAGAGTGCTCAATTCTTGTTTTCAATAAGCCAGTTGTAAAATGTCAGACTGTCACTTACAATATAAAAAAGCAAAAATGATGGTATTTGTAAAAATGTTATCACCTCATAAAAACAAATTGTAAAGACATGAAAGTGATCTTGGTATGCTTTGCTTTCAGAAGTGAGTTAGTACAGCTGCTTTAAATACCAGTTGTCTGGATTCCCACACTTTCCTACCAATGGAGAGGTTTACACAAGCATAATTTAAGTTACAATTACCCTAATTAACATCTCATTTGCATAAATTGTTGAAGTCAAAACAACAAAGAATTGCTTAAGAAGCTTAACCCTATTTGTCCAAAATAAAGAGATGAGTTTTCACTTTGCAATCAAAATTGGCAGGTTCATTATGTCGGAGCTGGAATACAAACTGAAGTTATACTATTAATTAATACTTTACATTTTTATGATTGGGCTGTGCTTCTCCTATTTTCAAGGTGTGATATTTCAAAACATACCATTGTTGCTGTCAGAGGTGCAGAGCTGTCAGGTGGGGAGTCCCAGGAGTCTTACTGGAATTAGTAAACCCCAGCTCTGTCCCCCTCATCCCTCTCTTTTGCGCACGTAGGCCAACCGTGGCGAAGTCTGCTCTGTCTGGGATGGGGACTGGGGAGAAGAACGCATCTGGGATGTGCTGAAAGCTCTCAGCCTGGGAAGTAAGGCTTATGGAATGGTGTGAGGAGGCCAAATGACAGTGGTGATAGTAGCAGTGATGGGCTGAGAGACTCTCTGTTCCCCCATGGCAGAGCTGGCCAATCCACCTGGGTTCACCAAGTGTTTCCAAACTTCCCAAGGCCACAGCAAATTTTGTCCCTTAGCTTGGAATGCAGAAATATAGTGGAAGAGAACTGTAAAGTAAAGTGTTGATACTATTTATTTAGTAAAACCACCACTAATCTTCCAGTGATGGTTTTTGGGGTATTGGTTTAGAGGAGCTTCCAGTACTTGTGGGTGAGTCTTGGTCCTGCACTCTGAACCATCTCTGCTGAACACCCAACCTCTGGTCAGTACCTGCTGTAGGCAGAGAGGATGGACGAGGCTTGGACAAAGCCAATGAGGTCAAGGGGAGGTGTTTCCCTTGGACAGCTGCTACTTTTCTGTACCTATTAACTGTTTCCTGCAAAAAACCAGAAACATTTTATGTGCCTCTGCCATTGATCGGTGCGGTCACTGCTGTGATGCTCAGGGGTCTGAGCAGGGTGGGGTGCAGGGAAGCTCGTTAGCCTGTGGGGACAGAGGGTGTCACGGGGTTTTGATCGGCTGTCAGGTGCCCGTGTGCCGGTGCTAATAAAAGCCTTCCCAGTCGCCGGGGCCATATTTTCCTTTCCTGTATTATCTTGTTGCAGCTTCATTAGCTAAGTCAGAGTGAATGTGCATTAGCCCAATAAAACCCTTCCTGCAGGCCTGTGATTTAGCATCCCCTCCCACCAATGCCCTCTGGATGGAGATTACCCGCCGGCGTCTGCAGGAAGGTGCTGATCGATTGAACCGTGCCAGAGTCCTGCGTTGAGCTCAGGTTTAACTTGAGGTTGAACCTGTACTGGAAAGCTTTGCAAAGCAAAGATCCTGGTGAACTTGTAATTGTAAACCAGCTGAACCAAAGAGGAGCCTCGCCTCGTGGTTTTGCATATTCTTTTTTAAAGATTGGGTTATAATTGAGTGGTTGACTTTCGCGCGGCGCTCTTCTTTATGAGCCGGTGATTACACAGTGTACGGCGCTCACGCTCTGAACATGAATGAATCTGCCAGTTCTACTACAGTACTCTTTATAAAATAACAAGGCTTCCAGGTGGCAAGAATTGCATAATTGAATTGGACTGAATCCTGGTTTTCCCAACCCAGAGCAGTTACACTTAGAAGTAAATTACAATTAAAAGAGACAGAATGTTTCCATTGTATTAAGAATCCTTAATAGCAAACTTTTCACCCATAAGGCTCTGTTCTCCTCCTGAAGTATGAGAGAAATGGCTGTATGTGTCTAACTACCATTAACACTAATGGGAGCGACGTACATAAATCCCTGCCCGGCGATGGCAGAACAGACCCCAGACGCCTTTAAATAGGAAAGTGCTTGGAGGGGATGAATAGAGGCACACGAGTCTGTTGGTGTCTGTAACATCTGCTCTGGCAATGTGGAAGGGCTCAATTTGAGGTGTGGGTTTTCTTGAGTTTCAAGCCCTCTGCTCCCTCAGCTGGGCTCTTCCTCCAGGGCACTGGGAGGAAGCAGATCTCAGGAGCAGATAGGAAGATGCCATGGACAGATTTGAATGCCACTAAAACCACTATTCATTTCAGTCCTTCAGAAAGTTTAGAAAAAACAAACTGGTGCTGTTTGCCAAGAGTACCCACACTCCTCAAGTTGTGCTCACCACTTCCTACCCTTCGGAGCTGGGGATATTGAGAACATCTGTTCCCAAATGCAATGAGAAGGGGATAGTCTGCTTTCTTCCCTCTTTCCAGAGGACCTTCGTGTTTCCCTGCCTCTTTGTTTCTTATTCCCCTTCTCCCTGGGACGCCTGTCAACAGCAATCCTCATCCAGCTGTGCAGGTCAGGCACCACAGAGAGCAATTCCTTCAGCCATCCCGAATGGCCAGGGACCAGACCTCCCTCCCAGCCCTGCTCTGGCCACTTGGGTGTGACTGTCCTTCATCCCATATACAATTCACTCAAAGAGGAGAAAAAGAGGATACAAACCCTCATTTTTATTCAAAACCTGGTTCTTCGTGAACTCTCCGATCTGCACTTCTTGATGGCAATGCAATGCACTGTCACCTTGCCATTAGGGCCCAGTAATTAATAGCTGCCTAATAGAAGTGAATGTAGTTGCTCAGCAAAATGAATGATGCTACAAGGGAAAGCACTAGAAAGTAAAGCTGGAACTGCAAAGTTGTTAGCAAGGGGAAATTTCTGCTTGCCCTTCATTAGGAGAAGCTCCAAAGAAATGTAAAGTGTGATCACATTAATCAGACCTGGCATCACACGATATTTTTCTTTGTTATTTGGCATAAATTGCATGGCTTTAAATGATTTAAATTACACATGTACCTGCCATAATTTTTTTTGCTGGTATTTAATAATACTGTGGGTTGTCTTTGAGGCCAGTGAAACAGCCCTTTTTTATGGCTGAAAATCTCAGTTTTCCTGCAAGCTCTCAGCACAGATGGGGAGAAGGGTGCAGGTTCTGAGTGAGTTCGTTGCCATCAAGGCTCTGCAAACAAAAATGCACTGTGGTTCTTGTTTTCATTGTTTTTTTGTTTGTGGTTGTTTTGCATGTAGCCTTTCCTAGGACATGCATTTCTTTGATCCATCACTGATCATCAGTGATCCCTAAGAAGCCATTGGAGGTACCTCACAGCCATCCCTCTCTTATGCTTTTCTTGTCACTCTCTCATTTGAAATTGGCCCAATCCTGTGAAGAGCAAACCAGCTCTTCTTGCATCTCCACTGTGACAGATTTTAACTGCTATTGTAGTCATGAAATGACCACAAAATACCTATAACTAGTCAAAGACCAGCTGTGTTTTTGTAAGGTTTACTTTGAACAAGTTGCAGTCAGTTTTTTCTGGCTCTATAGAAGCCCTAACTGACATGAGCATATAGAACATCAGGTATACCTTTATATGATTTTTTTTTCTGTCCTGGTACTGTAGGGTAATTAGCAGGTTGAGACTTGCTCGTGCTCTTTTCAAATGCAAGTCTTCTTGGGGAAAGAAATTAAACTGAGGGATGATGTAGCTTTTCACAACCACTCAGATGAAAGTAAGTGGTGGTTGCAATTATTCAAAAGTACTCAGAGAAGTACTGAATATGTTAATCTTTGCTGGGAGAAAGCACCGGACTGGTGCACGTGGCTGGAAATGTGCAGAGGTTGGGTCCCCTTCCAGTTCTGCCACAGCCTTTCTTTGTGGCCTTGGGCAAACTATTTAACTGGTTCTGCAACAGCACAGTTTGTCAGGAGTACAAGTGGGAGCGCCACTGTTTCTTTTCTTCTCTCTGTTTGTCTGCCTAAGATATTAAAGTTTCCGGAGCGCAGACTGTGTATTTGTGCCATGCCCAGCCCAGCCACAGCACAGATACTGATGTTATCACCATTCTTGGCTTGCAGAAGGCATTTACCAATCTAGATCAGACCACGTAACAGTGATGTAGGAACTTATTTAGATGTAGCAATCTATAAAACTGCCTGGTATATTCGAATATGAGAGTTGGGTGACCCGCTCTCCCCTGCTGCCCATCTGCTGGGACGGATGTTGTGCCCGGGATAACGCTGTCCTTGTTCTCATGGACATGGCAGTGCTTTTCTTTTGCTACCAACACATCCCTTTGGAAAGGGAGTTTGGTTAAAGGTGTGGAAGAATGATAATTTTGAGGCATGTATGGTAGAACACAACTTTGTTGTATGGTTTTAGAAGCACTCTTGAGATTTGTTCTCTCCAGGCACAACCGTAGAAAATCATCACATGACTTTTTATGAGAAATGTTGGCTTTAGATAACCCAGAGTTCTGGAAAAGTTACAAGAAATCAATGATAAAAGCTAGTATCTTGGCTTTGACACAGGTACTTGCAGCCTCTTTGTCCAAAATTCAGTGCAGCACAGAAACAGGGGGTTTCTCCTGGGTCTATGCTGGGTGGCTGCTTGAGTGTCTTCTATGAAATCTGAATGGCAAATAGAAAGGAGACAAATAAAAACCATGAATAGTTTATTGGGCAGACTAGGAAGAGAGGGCTCATATGCAGCATCAGGCCTCATCAAGGTGACAGTGCTCAGGGTTTGTTCCTCCCAAATAGGGGTGCAAGCTAGTTGTGGGCATGGTATGTTGAAAGAGAGAAACTCAAATCAGGAGGGTCTGTGGTGTGACAGTCCTGGAAACCTCAGTGGGGTGAGAGTGGATGCTGGTTTTGACTGCAAAATTTCTCACCCACCTCTAGAGCCCTTGGCCATGTTGTGTTCCATGTTCCATTAGGGCTGCTGATGCTCTTGTTTTGCTGTGGGTGCCTTCCCCCCCTTTGGTGGGGTTATAGCTTTAACAGGCAAGAAAAGGAAATTGCTGCAGGATGTCCAAAAAGAACAGCCTGTAGCAACAGGCTTGGAAAAAAAAAGGCAAGAGGAGCAAGTGGATCTCCTGGGAAATAGCCATCTAAGAAGTACCTAGCGTGAGATTGTGTTGTGTTTATTTCAAGTAAAAATTAAGGGAGGTCTTCTCGTCTTCTAGAACCATGCTCTCTTCATTATTAAGCTTACCCACGACCAGTGCCACGTGGTGGGAGGAACATACCCATCCCTGTAATGCTGTTCTCACAAGCCAAGGAATTTGCATGTCCAAACGGGATGTGTATCGTAAATAGACTGTTTACAGTAGACTTAAATTGTATGATGAGCCATATAACAGCAGTGAATATATCACACCGTGAGCCCCTGCCAGCCATGCATGACTACTATTTGCTTCTCCTCAGGCAGTAAACAAAGTTTTCAGCTGACCTACTGTTTGGGAGAAGTGCAGTGAAAGACAGATAAGCAGCGCCGCCTGTAATGCTGTAGTGGTATAAAATCTGGCATAAATTTGCCTAGAAAGTAAAAGGAATGCATGAAATATTATTTCTTAGTTCACATGCAACTTTTCTGCCAGCTCACCCTGTAATATTCCATTGCCAGGAAAAGGGGATTTATTCCTCCTTCTGTGGGGGTTCATATTCTGATGGAGTGGTCAAGGCTACATATATTATATGAATATTAAATCCTTTCAGAGGAAGTGTATTAAATGGCTGGAGCCCCTTTGCTATGGATGCAGGCTGAGAGAGCTGGGGACATTCAGCCTGGAGAAGAGAGGGCTCCAGAGAGACCTCAAAGCCACTTCCAGTGTCTAAGGGGGCTCCAGGGGAGCTGGAGAGAGACTTTGGACAAGGGAATAGAGTGACAGGACAAAGGCAAATGACTTCACACTGACAAAGGGCCTGGATAGATTAGAGATCATGGAGAAATCCTGGACTGTTGAGGGTGGGGAGGCCCTGGCACGGGTTGCCCAGGGAAGCTGTGGATGCCCCATCCCTGGAAGAGTTTAAGGCCAGGTTAGACAGGGCTTGGAGCAACCTGAGCTGGTGAGAGGTGTCCCTGCCCATGGCAAGGGGTTGGAATGAGGTAGTCTTTAAGATCCCTTCCAACTCAAACTGTTTTGTGATTCTATATTCTAAACTAATAACCTGAGCAAAGCTCCTGAAGTTCCTCGTATCACATTGAAATGCCTCGAGATTCCTGCTGGATGCAGCAAGGAGTTGGAGCAACTCTTCCAACTTCGGGTTGAATCCTTTAACATAGCACCAGGAACACACATCTGGGTTCCCAGGGCAGGCCTAGATTTCACCTATGCTAAAAACGTGCTGTTTGGGGCTCTGCAGATTTGTATAACACACTTTAGACTGATTTTCCACTGCCTAATGGGAACGTCGTGCTTCCCAGCCGGTTGTTTGTTTGTCTGCCTGCTCCCTGCCTCCCTCTTACCCTATTTATATACGCACACATGCAAAAAATATGAGAGTTAAAGAAAAAATGTCAACCATATGTAACATACATGGAGATTAGTGACAGTAACAGTGAATTCATTGTGGTTTTGGCAGTCAGGACACCATCCAGGCCATATTTTAAAGTTTTAGACAAATCCACATGTATTCCAGAGATTGCTGTGGATTTTCAGTATGTGTGGCTCATTAGATACGCAATCTGCCTGCTATTCTCTCCTGTCACACAAAGCTGATGGCAGCAAACTGGCATCTTGGAGATGTTGGTAGCACTGCAGATTTTAGCATTAATGCCAGCCTTGGGCATCCTGGAGCTCCGTGCCCTTCTGCAGCACGTGCTGGTGTCCCAAGGAAGGGAGATTATGGACAAGAATGCAGGAGAAGGGTGGTGGTGGGGTGGTTTCTCTTCTGCTTTCAAGCAAAGTACAATTATTAAAATCAATACTGTGTTGTGGATCATTGTCCTTAAAGAAAGAAACGGTAAAACATCAGAGCCCTTAAGATTTTGCTTTTTCTTGTCTGTCACCACAACCACTGACCAAGCTTCAGCTTTTGTGCATTGTTTTATCTTGTCTCAGCTTGAAAATACTATTTTGGGGCGCTGTGAGTAAACATAAACCTCATTTAAAATTATTTTTTTCCCCAGATTTTTACATTGGTCTCAAATTCCTAATTTTTCATGTAAATCTTTACAACTCCATGGCCCTGTGAGTGTATCTATGTAGAGCTGCTGCTACAAATCTAATAACCACGTTGGCATGTGCAGCATACACAAGCACAGCTTCAATTCACACAAAAGTACTAAACTTGCCTAAACCCGCCTGAGTTCAGGCAAGGCTACGATCGGCACAGGGCTGGGTGCTAAAATATAGGTGAAGGCAACTCTGGTCTGCTAATTTCAGCAGAATGTTTCAAACAAAGTGTTACTGTTTAATCTGGGCACATGACGGGTGAATGAATGTTTGAATGAAATGACATAATTGTTGGTTAGCCTGTATAATTTGGAGAGCGCTCGCACAAGTTTAACTCTCTCTGGAGGCAGCGGATCCTCGAGGCGGGGAGGGAAGCGCCTTCCCCAAAGGCAAAGGGTGGCCAGATCCTGGAAAACAGGATCCTATTGCATGTCCCAACCTTTGGAACACCGTGCTGGACCGGCTTAGCGCAGCATTTCAGTTCCAGAGTGTCATCCTTAACCCCTCTCCTCACGTCTTATATGATATTTAATGCGTCATCTTTGTTTTAAACAAACAATACGCAAGCTGTTGCTGGCAATGGTGGGAAGCTGGTGGTCCATCTGGAAAGCAGGGAAATAGATGAGGGGAGAAAAGAGAATTAAAACTGTTTAGGGGTGTATTTGCATGTGTAAACCATGGGATGAGAGGAGGGTGTTTAATAGCTTTTTAAAAAGCAGTTTGAGAACAGGGAAGAGTCTTTGTCTGTAAAGAAGTCTATCAATAATGAACATTATTTGTATGATAAAAATGGGGGGTTTAATCAAAGCAAAGCAAAACTGTGAGCCCATACCTTTAAAAAAGTTGTTTATTCATTATTTCTGCTGCATCAAATCCATTCACTGTAAAATTAACCAATTTTTCCTTGACAAAAGTTCAGGACAGTATAAAATAAACCAATAATATGGCTTATTAATTAAACCAGTGGCAAAACTGCTATTTGAGCGTAACAGGCTCCGCAGGATGGTTACAAGTGGGGTTTCTGGCAGAGTGCTTCTGTCATTCCCAAAGAGAGAGCACCCCACCTCAGCTCACCACTGCCCAGCATGCAGCCAATCTGCCATTGGAAACCTTGATTATAACCAGAGGAGAGTTCATTGAAACCAGAAGAAGTTACAAAATCATTAATCTTTCCTGCCATCTTGGATTCTCTCTCTCTCCAGAATCCAGCCAGATGTTTTCCAGTCGCTCCATGCACAGGGCGCCACGATCCTATTTGCACAGCTCAGGGCTTTTCCTCCATCCTCAGGGATCTTTGCTCCGAAATTGTGTGTTTTGCCTTTGCTTTGGAGATTCTCCATCTCTTCTAAGGGCTTCCTGGAGAACAGGAGCCACTCTTTGGGCATAAGCCTACTGGCAAATTAACTCTTTTATGCATGCGGTGGTTTTGCTGCCATGCTTGGGGCGCGGGGCTGAGTGTTTTGGGGGACAATTCCCTGCAGGAATGCTGAGCATCGCCACCGTTTTGGGCTTGCCAGGCCTGAGGATGATATATGGAGCAGGTGGTTGCAATTTAGGGTTCGTTGCCGTTCCTGGGGAAATGGGTGGAAAAAAGGAGGATTGGGAACAGAGTGAAAAGGCAGCGGGAACAAGGCTGGCATTATCCACGCCGCTCCCAGCCTGAGCCTGCGCCCTGCACGGCTCAGAAAGCTGCATCTTCTCCCCTTAAAAAGGACCTCAGTGAACGAACAGGCAAAGGACCTGAGCGAGGAGGTTTAAAAAAAACACAAAAAAAACCAAAAAAGTATATATATAAAAAACTTGAGACTTACTGAGCAATCCGACATCACGGCAAATCCTGCTCAAATATATGTGCTCTGCCTTAATGACAGCACATAGAGTACTGCTGAGATAGTGGAAAATTTTACAGGGAGTTTTTCTTAAGGAATGGCTTTAACTCAAGTTACCTGTAGAGCCCAGTGTCATATGGAAACACTTAGAGAGCTGTGGAAAACTTTCTGAAATACAGTGGAATTTATCTAGCACAGCATTTCGCATGGGGAGGAGGAATATGGATTACAATGGAGTCAGGAAGGAGCGGGCTACGGCGCTCTTGGAGACGGCCACTCGCAGCCCTACGACCACAGATGAAAAGTCCATGTGGAACAGGGGGGAGCATTCCTCACCGGCCCCGTCTGGGATGCATTTGTGCTATTTGCCATGCACGTAACCTCGTTATATAAAACAGAGTCCAATAATCTTAAAAAGATGGACGGTATAAAAGGGGGAAAAAAAGGTGCAAGGAAGCAGATCTGCTTCCAGACTTGCACACCCGGGGCCTGCGGTGGGATAGGAACAGCAAAACGTGGATCCAGGAGGCGAAGGGGGCCCCCGGTGTCGGCAGCCTATGTTCGCTGCAGGGATGGTACTGATGGAGCTGGAGCTCCAAGGTGGGAGGACACGGGACAGCCCTAGGCTGGTGGGAGCATGGCATGGCCAGTGGTCCTGCATGGCCACGGTGTGCTGAGGAGAGCCGGTGGTTAGTGCCACGAAGTATCTGAGAATTTGGGAAGGAGAGGGATGGGGAGGAAGCGGAGATGTTTTCAAGTGCATTTGGTTATATATTTGCTCCTTAAATGCTTATGGCACTGGTCGCCAGAGCATCTGGGCACTTCACAATAATTAAAACTGACAAATCCATAAACAGTAAACAACAGGCTCCCCACTCGGGCAGCCAAAAACCCAGTACTGCATAAGCTCAATAGCTGCACCCATCTGCCAAATAAAATCCTCTCCACTGCCTCCCCTCGTCTGCAAAGGCCAGGGCAGTGCCAGCCCCTTCCCCACCATCGCCCCCGGCTGAGAACAGCCTGACCCCTCACCCTCCCTGGACTGTCTCCAGGGCTTCATCCCAGCTTCGGAAGCAGCAAGAGTTTATTTCAAATTTTTTTTTCCTCCCACCGCAGTGGCAAGAAGTAATGACACCCTTTTCCTTCTGACTTCTTGGCCCGCTAACCCTTTCGCAACACAATGGGAAGGCAACCGCTCGCACCCAGGGGAGGGGATTTAATGACTAGAAAATAAAGAGAGAGAATTTACTTGGAAAAACTGTGGAATTAAAAGTTCTGGACAAAACACGCATCACTGATGCATAACATTTTTGTTAATTGGGTCTTAACAGGTTTGTGACTCAGGCTGTAATTATTTGAGAAATGGGTCACACCAGGCAGTGCCAGCCGCGCGTCCGCCACTGCGGCAACTTTCACCTAGTTGTAAAACTACATCTAGACGCGTGTTCCCTCCACCCCGGCAGAGGTCCCGGGCTTCGGAGGAGCCCCGGCAGCGTGCCGAGCCCCGTGGCCTCCGGGCCGGACGCCGGGATGCTCCCTGCAGACCCCTCCTGGTGCGGCAGGGTCGGGACAGCCGTGTCCCGCTCCCTTTGCCATGGAGAGGCGTCTTATCCCGTGCCAAGCAACTCCCCCTTTCTCTCGCGCTATTGTTTTTACTTCTGATTTTTCCCCGTGTTTTCCTGACCCGGCAGAGGCACTAAATCTTCCTAATGCCTCCCTGCCCTCCTATCACAAAACAGGCTGCGGGAGGTTGTTTTCTTTCTTTCTTTCTTTCTTTTTTTTTTTTTTTTTTCACAGAGGACNTTTTTTTTTTTTTTATTCTTTTTTTTGGACTAAAGCGAGATTAATTAAAATATAAAAAAATGCACCCAACTGTGATAAATCATTTCTCTTTGAGAAGCAGTTGCTCTCCGCTCCATCCACCTCTGCTTTCCTCGGCAGAAGTATCTCCATGCGAGCTGAAGTATTCTAACGCTCGTAAAGCACCCGAGATATTATCTCTCTAATTAGCAGCTGGAAAAAAAAATAAATGAGTGATCAATTAATGCTATAATTATAAACAGTGCCTTCAGATGTGTTGTTTGTGGTGAGCAAATGCTTATGCTGACAAGAGCTGTGCTGTGTTTCTCCCCAAAAAAAAGTTGGAGCAGGAGCCCCCTCTCCAGCCCCGAGTTGTTCTTGGCTGCACAGCCCGCCCCTGGGTGCTGGGGAGGAGTTTGAAGGGGCTCCCACATCCAAGGGCAGCATTTTTGCTGGTCCCTGACTGACTCTGGGGAGGTGATGGGGTCCCGTGGCGGGGCCAAGGGGGGTTTTGCAGCTCTCTCTTGGCCCTTCCCTGCTCCGGGCCAAGCTGTTTTTCATATATTGTAGCCTGGGAAAGCTGTGTTACTGTTAAAAGAGTAACCATATCCCTTTCTGAGCTGTTGCCAAGCAGATGTAGGGTTTTGGAAAGTTCCCAACAAACTTCCACAGCTGATACTTTGCCGACTTGTTCCTTCTCCCATCCCTCTACTTGCACCTATTTAAATAACCAAAGGACATAATTTGGGGGAGGGAGCGTTGCTCTGCAGCTTCTACTTGTTAAATATAATTAATTGAGAGTGACCCGTTAGTCAATTACAGTGTATGGCTTCAAAAAGAAACAGGGAAATATAAAATATTACTGTTTTACCAAAAAAAACCTCCTTATTTTGTACTGAAGGAGAGCAGAATAATAGCGAAAATCGAGCCCTTTGTGCAATATGGGGCTGCTGCTGCTGCTTGCCAGGGCAAATATCTCATTTACTTTCTTAATAGCAGTTTGTGGGGTGGCTGCAGGAGGAGGAGAGGAGGAAATCAGGAGAAATCCAGGCTTTTAGAGGCTGGCAGTGGCACGAAACTCAGTGTTGGTGCAGATCCCACTTGCATGTGCTGGAGGGGGGAACGACATAGGGCACTGGAAAAGTGGAAAGCTCTCACAAATCATATCTCACAGGAAAGGTTTATGGGAGTTCAGAGTATAGCAGAGGGGATGGATGTCAGGTTTTCCTACACAATAGAGGGTCTTTTGTTTCCTCGCTCCCTCTTGGCAGCAGCCCCCAATGCCACTGCTGGTAATTTCCTGTCCATCCTTCGCGGAGCGGCGGGGCTGGAGCAGGGGAGTAGTCCCACGTTTTTGTTTAGACTGTGTTTTTTTAATGCTGAGCCTTGTCCTAAGCAGGATATCCCTGTGTATGTTTGGAGTTCCTGAACTTCGCTGGAGAAAATTATCCTTAAAAAGCCCCTTCCATAGCGCCGAGTTCTTCTGTCTTAAAGGGAAAAAAAAAAAAAAAGAAAAAAAAGAAGAAAAAAAACCCAACAACCAACCAAACAAAAAAACCCAAACCCACAAAGCCCAGGTTTAATTGCTTTTGCTTGTGAGAGCTTGTACCTTGCAGCTTAATCCTTCTGTGTCTCAAACATCCGTCCGTGTTTTCCTTCCACCCAGAGGCTCGGGAATAAAACAAAAAACAGAGGTGGTTGGGTTGGCAGTTTTACTTTTGGCAGCTGTGGGACAATTCGGCATAACCCAGACCCCATGAGGTGGGACAATGTCCCTTGGACTCTGAGTGTGCTGAATTGATCCCTGTTTTCCAGGGCATGGGTGTTTTGCAGTTGAAGGAGCTTGGGGGCCCAGCCGGTGGCATTTTGCTGCTGACTGGAGCTGTAGGTGTCTCAGAAACTCTCCAAAATTTTGAACCAACACCTGCATTTGTATAATAATTTCTTTCCCTCTCTGTTCCCAATGATTTCCTCAGACAGCCCCGTCTGCATTTGTTGACACCAGAGAGTAAAACCAAAGTAAAAGTAAAAGCAAGGAGTGGTTGGTGTGCACGGAGGAAGCAGAGGGAGCTCCCAGCTGTGGACTCCTTAGAGGAAAAGATGGAAAATTATATCCCATAAATCCAAAACTGAGGCGCCTCTATAATGAGTCTCAGCGACAGGACAGTCTTCTGAATTTGGAAAACACCACTGTGTTTTCTTTAAAACTCCCATCACCCTGATAAAACAGCCCAGAGGAAAGTGGAGTGGGGTGTCTCTCTGTCCCGACATGGCACCCGCTCCATTGGGAGCGTGACCCTCCCAGTCAGGGGTCATTATTGAGGTTTAGAGCCCCTCCAGATCAGCACACCAGCAAGGTGAGCACTCCAGGGCAGCCTGGCCACCTCCACAGTGCTGGGCAGCAATCAGCCTGTGCCAAGAGATCCTGGCTCCAGAGGGCTGGAAGCAGAGTGGTGGTGCTGGAGTGGCTGGGTGGCTCCCTGTAAGCCCTGTGTGGGTTAAGCTGCAGTGGGCATGGTTCTGTACTGTGCTGTGGGGTGCTCTGTGGTGCTGGATGGTGCTATCTGCTGCTGTATGGTGCTGTACAGAGCTGTACAATTCTGTATGGTGCTGTGTGGTGCTCTGTGCTGGGTTTTAGGGTGCCCTGAGGTGCTGTACAACCCTGCTGTAGTGCACTATGTGATGCCCTACGGTGCTGTGTGGCACTGCATAAAGCTGTATGGCACTGTAGAGTGCTGGATGGTGCTGTACAATGCTGGATGGTGCTGTGCAGTGCTGTGGGGGGCTCTGCAGTGCTGTGCAGTGGTGCTGTATAATTCTTGTCCGAGCTGCACAGTGCTCTCCAGTGCTATACAACATTGTACTGCACTGCAGGGTGTTTGGTGCTACAAGACATTGTATGGTAGTACACAATGCATGGTGCTGTTGTCTGGCGCTACGCAACGTCGTGCAGTGCTACATGAGGTTGTATGGTGCTGTACAATGCACAGTGCTGCACAGCCTACTGTGCTACACAGTGTTGCATGGTGCTACAACCTTGCATGGTGCTACACAGTGTTGTACAGTGCTGCACAGTGTTGTACAGTGCTACACAACGTTGTACAGTGCTGCACAGTGTTGTATGGTTCTACAAGTTGTACGATGCTACACAACATTGTAAGGTGCTACACAGTGTTGTACAGTGCTACACAGTGTTGTATGGTTCTACAAGTTGTACGGTGCTGCACAACTTTGTATGGTGCTACACAGTGTTGTACAGTGCTATGCAATGTTGTATAGTGCTAAACAGTGTTGTATGGTTCTACACATTGTACGATGCTGCACAACTTTGTACAGTGCTACACAAGGTTTTAAGGTGCTACGACGTTGTGCGGTACTACACGCTGTTGTACAGCACTATAGGATGTATCGTGCTATACAGTGTTGTGCGGTGCTGCACACGCTCCCCCGGCTCAGGCATTCTTCTGGGTAACTTGATCTTACTTCTGTCTGCTTTTCACAGATAGGCGAGGTGAAGTTATGTTAAACATGTCGCAGTAAGTTTGATTCGCACCGCTCCGGTCTGGTTTTCTTCCTTGATTAGCTTTAATCAAACCCTCCGCGTTCCATGACCTTAATAAAGCTATTTTTCCTGACAAGCGAAGACCGTCTTAACAAGCAAAGCTCATCTGGCCTGAAACTAAAGCCAAGTCAAGATGGTGTTTTAGGTCCTCATTAAAGTCCACAGCGTGAAGCGAGAGGGGAAATGATGAAATGGTGCTCCACCAAACCATCTCTCCTTTACATTTAATTAGAGGAATTATATGCAACCCAGTAGATGCCTTGGGAAAGCAATCACCAGTGGGTTTGTAAAGAGCCCGGTGGTATAAAAGGGGACAGCTACGTCTTTGGCAAAGGGTAAATTAACACCAGGGGCTGGGTGGACTTCGAGATCAAACCGGAAAACAAAGTAATCACACAGTGTTAATATGACAAAAGCTCAGGAGCCGCCCATCCCTGCTCTGGAGCTCACGTGGGCAGCAGCGCTCAGAGCCCCTGAAGTGCTCCGAAGGGAAAGTTTCCAGGCTCCGAAGTTTCTCCCCCTCAGCCCTTTCGTTCGGTTGCTGCTGACTCACACAGGTTGGGTGAGGAGCTCTGCGCTGCGAGGCGAGGAGGCGAAGGGAAAGCCCCGGCGGGGAGCGATGCCACGGGGCTTGGCAGTGGGTGAGGAAATCAGCCACATGCAGACAAAATGCGGTCAAGCAGCCGCCCCACGCAGAGGATGTCCCTTACGCTCATTAGCATTGTGTTTGGAGCAGAGCTTATCAAAAAGCAGCCAACAGACAGAATCTGTGGTTTGCGCTTTCTGGCGTTCCCCTTTTTTTTTTTTTTTTCTTTTCTTTTTTTTCCCCTCCCCCTCTTTTTTTTTTTTTTTTTTTTTTTTTTTTTTTTTTNTTTTTTTTTTTTTTTTTGGTATTCCGAAGGGTTTCTAAAGGGATGTAATCCACTCTGGTTTTATTGCCGTAGCCTCTGGACGTGCTGCAGCTCCAGCCAGCAGTTATTCCAGCCACTCCAGCCTCCCTGCGAAGGTCTGTGCTGCTGCTGCTACTAAACTGTAAACACAGCGCTGCCTTAACCCTTTGCCTCCTGCAGCTCTCCAGAGCCTCCTGGGACTTGCCCTCGGCTCCTCCAAAATAGATTTTTGCACATCGAGGGCTCTTCTCTGCAAAGCTGAGGGGTTGTGGATCTGCTGGCTGGGAGGAAACCCTCAGTACTGCTGTCCCATGGACTCCCTTGTGCCCCCCCCACTGGGCTCTGTGGATGTCCTTAGTTCATAAACTTTGCCAGATGTAGCCAGAGTCCTGTCCTTGCTGCCAGCAGGCCGTGGGCACAGCCTCAGCTGGTGAAAGGGTCCAAGGGCTGCTCCCCCATCCCACTTGGCAGCTTTGGTGGGATTAGGGAGTGTCTGCATCTCGCAGTGCCAATGTCATCGTGACTTGTGACCCTGCCATCTCTGTGTACCTACACGGCCAGCAATCTCCATTTTCTGCATTTCCACTGTTTCATCCACATCTCCCCAAATGCTGGGATAAGCCAGGGATGTTTGTCCCACTGCATGCTGTGAGCCCAGGGGGGAGTGCTGTCCTTCCCTGCCCTCGTCTTGCTGAAAATCATAGAATCACGGACTGGTTTTGGTTGGAAGGGAGCTCAAAAGTCATCTTGTTCCAACAGTGAGCCAGGACACTTTCCATTAGACCAGGGTGCTCCGAGCCAACCTGACCATGAACATTTCCAGGGATGGGACAGCCACAGCTTTTCTGGAGAACCTGTGCCAGGGCCTTACCACCCTCATAGGGAAGAATTTCATCTAAGTATCTAATCCAAACTGCCCTCTTTCAGTTTAAAGCCATTCCTCCATGCCCTGTCACTCTATGCCCTGTAAAAAGTCCCTCTTTGCTCAATCAATTCTTTGCTCCCTTGCCCATGAGAATATTTGGAAATAAGCTCCTAAAAAGGCAATCTCAAAAAGGTCCTGTTGTTACCCATATTTGTACACAGGCTCGTGTGTGACGGGATTCCTCGGGCTTGTCTACACGGGGACAATTGAAATGGATGTGAAATAACTTTTAAAGTGGATTATCTAAACTGCATTATATCCTCATGTAGACACTGTCATTTAGAAATGAAACAGCCTTAATTTGGTTTAGTTGAATTTTGCTTTAGCAATTTAATAAAGACACTTTAAAGTCTGAGTGACGAGTTTACACAGGGATTTAATGCAGTTTAATTAATCCACTTTAAATTCACAATTTTAATTAATTAGGATGAACTTTCCTTAAGTGTTCCCCTGTTGAGATAGTGGCATGGCATTTCCAGCCACCTGGCCCGATGACCTGGCAATCTGGGACTCAGAAGAGCTGTTGCAGTGATGCATGACCGGTCCAGTCCCCAGAGCCGGGCACATAAAGAAAGTAATTTAAAAGTCCTCCTGGTCTGGCCACGGCCAGGAAGACCTTCCCTGCAGTAAATTACCTCTGGAGAACCCAAGTTCCTGTTGTAATAAGCCACCATCCTCCCAAGTGCCTTAGGTTCTTGTGTTGCCCACAAAACCATAAGCAGAAGCATCTGTCTGATGCGAAAGGGGTTTGGGAAGATGTGGCCCGAAACAGGGAAGGGCACAACAGCTTCCTTCAGCTCTGTGAGCGCCGCGCCGCGCTGACCACTGACAGGGTTTCAGTTTCTCCCCGGCTTACACCGTGGTTTTGCAATATTGGCAAAGCCATAAAAACACCTTCTGTGTAGGAGAACCCGCCTGCAGCTGGGCTGGGGCTGCTCAGGGCTGCAGAGCTCCCCTTGTCCCTGGCTAGTTATCGTTAGCAGAAGTGCCCGCTGGGTTCGTCGTGCAGGTGACCTCTCCTCAAGGTGCTGGCCTTGCTCTAGGTCCTCATCATCAGCCTTCATCTTCCCAAGCCCCCTGGGAAGGGTGAATGAAGTCTGTGCAGGTCTTTTTATTAGCAATTTGCACAAAAGTTTCTTTCTGTGACCTGAAAAATCTCTTTGCTCAGCTCTCCAAGACTTCTTCAGTGCCATCCCAGGCCTGTGGGATTTGCTTTCCATGGGACCCCTTAGTGTGCTGGCGTAAGCATCAACCCCGTGTCCTCCTGCCCAAGCCTCACAGCCATCTCCATCCTTGGAAAATCCTTCAGCAGCATAAGGTCTACCCATGGCTGTGTTCTTTTTGGGCTTTGATCTTTTATGCTCAGATTTCCAGGAGCTTGTAGGGAATGGGAAAGGTGAAAAGGGTCTGATGAGTGGGGCTGAAGTATCAAGTAACTGAAGATACTTACAGATACCAAGCAATAGTTTTGGCACTTTTAAGCTCTATTTACAATTTTGGGTGTGTTTTAAAGGCCTTTTAAATTTTACAGCCAGGGTCCTGGCAGTGCTGTTGGTGGTGGGAATCACTGCCTGCTGCTTGCTTCCCAGAACATGGCCTGGAGCATCCACACTCCCTTTCCCTGCCCAGCGTGCCGGGGCACTGGGCACTGCTCAGCCTTGCTTTGTAAACACCAAACAGCTTTTTAGGATTGCTAGGCCAGTGCCAAAACCCAACACAAGCTTGCTCATAACCTCCGTGGCACTCCCGTGCTGCCACAGGCCAACACAACGTCATTGATTGGAGAAGGGATCTGCCACCAACTGCAAGCTCAGAAGTGCCAATTTTAATTAAAAACTTCTCTTTTGCAGTGCGTGGGATTTATCTGTGGCTAAAAGGAGGTGTGGAAGAGCCTTCCTTGGCTTTGGTGCTTCGATGTCTCTAGGCTAAACAATGTAGGGGAGGTTTTCTCTTTTTAAATGCCTGGTAATCTTGTGTGTATCCTAAACTTAGGGATAGTCCATTCTTTCTGTCATATGAGAGGACAGAGGAGTCAAAACCAAATTGACAGCAAGTGTCTGGATAGAGACAGTCTTCCTAACAGCCAAAAAAAGGTTGTCTTTGATAGAGATTTTGTTATTTCACCGTGGAACTTATTGCAAGGGAAGATGTCATATCACCGTAGTTAGCCAGTAGATTAGCTATTCATATATTTTATTGGTAAAAATTATGACAGGGGATTATTGTGTGAGAACTTTGTGGAAAAGAAAGGAGATAAAAGCAGTTTAACTGTCAGTACATTAAGGCTGTGGTTAGCTCTGCACAGTGTTGAGAGATGGAAGGAGACCAGGTCTCCGAGGACTATGGGTTTTTGATTTGGATAGGCATGGACCATGCTAGAGCTTGGTGAGAGGAATGAGCCTGGGTAGCTGAAAGAGGAGAGGTTGAAAATGTAAAAGGGTTTGGTTTAGCCAAAGAGATGGAGGCACTGAGTGAAGTCAGCATGTCCCCATGTCCTCATCCAGCTTCAAAAGGGCTCATGGACACATGAATGCAGAAGGTGGTAGAAGTCACTGCATTTGTGTTGCCTTCCTTGCACATGCCCCCTGGAGTTTTTCACCTCCCTTTTTGTTTGTTTTTTTTTTTGATTTCTCCATGTTTTTGGCTGGAGACATTCAGAAGTCTTGGACAAATGGCTGTGGTAAACATACAAATTGGTTGCACAGTGAGTGTGCAGGGAGCACACACAGGGCTGGCCACAGCAGCGCGTGCTCAGCGTCCATCTGCGCAGCACATGTGTGCCGGGGCTGAGGCACCGAGCTGGCTCCTGGGGTGGGAGATGGAGCCTGGCCACCCAGCTGCTCCACTGGAGCAGGTTGAAACGTGGTTGTCACAAGACAATATTTTCTGGAGTGATCCTTGAACAGTGGTTGGGAAAGCTTGAGGCTCCTCTGCTTGGCTGCTGGGAGCTTTGGCGAAGGTGGACCACCGTGATGGGGAGGTAAGAGGGCTGCAGAAGGAGTCCCCAGGGTGGAGGTCCTGCTTTGTATCTAGCTCAGTTGGAATGCTGTAGAATGGATAATGAGATTCAGGAGAGCACTTGGTTTGGGGAGTTGAGAGACATGATTGTGTCCTTGCTCTTCACAAGGTTCTCAAGCCAACGCTTTATAGGAGATAAAGAGATGCTGTATTGGTAAGATGCCTTCATCACCGGCTATACCTGAATCAAAATCTGTGTCATCATTTTCACCAGTACTGCAGGATTATATGCTTAATTTATGGTTTTCTTTTCATGAAATCAAACAGTTCAACCTCTAAAGCTCATCCTGTGCCTTGTGATGAGTCCAACCTTACCATGTTGCCATCCATCCATCCATGCTCCTAAGCATAGCTACAACATCCTGTTGTATTTCATGGGTTGTGCTGCTTATAGTTGCAGGTTTGGACACTTCAATGTCTTGATCGGTCCTGCTTTGCATGCCAAAGTGTTTTCATTAGCACAGCATTCATGCATGTGAGATTGTTGCTAACTGATATAATTAACCAGGATGTCAAAGGCTATTTGTTTATTGCATATGCAATGGCTTTTCTAGAGTAAGAAACTCTTTCTGCTGACACCATGCAAATGGGAACATGCTAAACTGGAGGAATAGCCCTGAGCTGGAGGTGGAAGTGAGGAACAGTGCTTAAAAGAAGCAAAAATAATAACACAGATTGGAATGGGTTTGAGTAAAGAGGATCACTGTGCAGAGAAAAGATGACAAGGATGAGGAAAATATAATTTGTTGTGTAATTTCCCCCCTGCCTCCAGTTATTATTATGAGAATATAATGTTATTTAGAAACAGAGTTGTCTACCCTCTCAGGTGGCTTGACTGTGAACTCTATAGGCCTTCTTCATATCATGTCTGTTTGACAAAATTTTGGACATCTGTGCAGCTTTTAAGAGATCTTTTCAGGAAATCTTTTGTTTTCATTTGTTTATAAATAAATATTGCTGGGGTGTCCCTCACAGCAGGACTCAGTAGTTCCTACACTGAAACATGAACTGTAGGATTTGTGTGTTATATATTAAAGTGTGTAGTTGGTAATGAAAACATGGGAAGTCACATTCATGAAGGTCTGAAGAACTTTGGACGTTTGACAATGGATTGTACCCCAGCAAATCTGTGGGCTGCTGCTGCAGAGAGACCCAAATATCTGCCATTCACAGCTCAGTAAATCTCAGAACCTCCTCCCCTTGTGCTGGAGGTGTCCCAATATCCCCACTGAGGCTTCCTTCTCTACACCTTCTTCCAAATCATTTGCTTCTGCTGCGATGGTTCCAGCTCCCATAAAGCCCAGACCACTGCCCCCATCCTGCTCTGCCTCCCTCCGCTCAGTGCCTTTCCAGAGCTATTTCTGCAGAAGCAGTTAACCCATCAACATTATTTACCACCATCAAAAGAGACTTTCTTGCTTCCTCTTCTTCCCATCACCACTTCTTCTCCTTCCTCCAGTCACTGGAACCACTGGCAATGGATGGCCAAAACCTGGGCAACATCTTTGACTTCTTGCTCTGCAAACATGCAAACAATTTGTTCCTCCCTGTCTCTTGCCTTGCCCATCTCTCAACACGTGATTGCTCTTTTTCACTAGTCCCGGCTGCTGCAAAGCTGTTGCTTCCGTGGTCTGGATTTTCTCAGTCTCCTCCATCTCTGCTGGCTCACACTGGTGCTCAGTTTTATCCCTGGCCTTTGACCCTGGCTATGCCTTAACAGCATCTCCCAGTTGTGCTTTCCCTTAGCACTTGCACATCTATTCAGCAGTCTCCTTTGCCCTGCCCCCTCTCCCTTCTCTCTCCTCCAGCCTTACTTGTCACTTGATTCAGATTCCCACTGCATCTTCCTGACCCATCACCTTCCCTGACCTCACCTGGTGCTTTCCTTCCTGGGTGCACCTTTAGGACCTTCATCCTTTGGGCTGCAAGAATTGTCCGTGGCACTGCACCTCATAAAGAAAAATCCCATATGCTGTGTATCTGTGCATTCCTGTCCCTGTTAACTTTTCACCTGCTCCCTCTTAGCACTTTGTTGTTGTCTTTGGCTTATCTTGCACTGTAATCTCTGCAGGGCACAGTGGTCTGTGTGTTCCTATAATTCATACCGTGCCTGCTGCAATGCAGCCTTTATGTTGTTGGGTACATGGGAACATTTCTAATGCAAACAACTAATAGCTAGGAAGGGAGTTAAAAAATTAGAAAGGACTCCAAGCCCATGTCACATATTCTCTTGCAAGGAATGGGGAAAAAAATTGTTTATTCTGGCCCCAAATTTTAATCACCCAAGGGCTGTTAAGATAAAAATAGTCAGTTCTGCCTTCTGTTTATGGTATACTTGGTTGAGTGCAAGCCAATTTTGAAGCTGAACATACTGTCTGCTATTTTTGCTTGATTTTAGATTCCACATTTTAAATAGTTTCTTTAACAAGAAGCATATTTTCACTGATACAAACTTAGCTTGAGGAGAAGCATCCTGAAGTTCCAGCCATATTGAAGATCAGTGAAATGTAGTAAACTCTGGTTTTAAGGGTTTTGTTTTCTCCAAGAGCTGAAATGAAGAGTGTGTTCTGGCAACAAGTGCTGGCACGTTGTTCATTAAAAGCTCTCTTCCGAGCCTTGGTTCCCACACACATGTGCCCTCATTCTTCAGCGGAGCTTCCAGGCAAGGGCATTGGCAGTGCTCTAGTCTGATCTTCAGCCATACAATTTGTCTTAATTGTCTACTAGCATCTAGGCAAGACTTAGCTCACGGGTGGCCACAGCAAGGGGCCACATGCAAACCGATGAGCTTCTTAATGTGGCCTGCCCGGCAATCGGATGATTTAATTATCTGTGCCCGTCGTAGGCTGCCTGGCTGCTCCCCATCCCGCCTGCCCTCAGGCACGGCGGGCTTAACCACATGCAGCCATGGGGGCAGCTGCATTTGATCTTCCTCGCCAACGCCAGGGTCCAGCCCTGACAACAGCCTCTCTGTTCGGCGCTTTCTTTCCCCTTCTTTCTTTTTCCGCTTCGTTTGGCACCGTGCCCCCGGCATCATTTGTGTGGAGGGGAGGATGGGGAGGGTTGGATGGCAAAAACTTAGAACATGGAGTTGGGTGTTGACAATCCCAATGATTAATTGATCCTCCGAGGATCCAAGAGGATTTGCTGAAGCATCAATAATAGAAATCCTGTCATTATACACTATTTACTTGGTCTTTCTGCGGGAAGACATCCTGTCTCACTATGTGTCTGCATCGTGTGTCTCACACGGGGCCAGCCTGTGGTTCCCAGGGCACGAAGGACCAGGCTGTCACCCACAAACCTTCTGCCATCACACTCTCATGCACTCTAGAAAAATTGAGCATGTCCAGGACATTGATTATTTTCAAAATCGACCCAGCAAAGCCCTTCACTGTCAATGCTTCTGGAAAATAGCTCAATACCCTTTAACTAGTAGGGAGCACTGTGTTTGGGCTGGGGCTGGTGGGATGTGGAAGGCAGAGGGGCCACGCTGCTCAGCCCAGGACATTTCACTGCTGGAAAGCTGTTGGGACACTTGTGACATTTGCCAGTAGTGTTTCCCACACCTGACACATGTCAAGTGAGGGCAGGAGACACTGTGAGAGAAGCAGTAGGATCAGAATGACCTCATGCCCAGGACAGAGATCAGGGATGTCCCCAAGGATGACCTCTTGCCATCCTGATCTCGTCTTATCTGTCCTGGTTAAAATGCAGCTACTCAGCTCACTCGCTACTACCTGAGGAGGTGGCCCTGCTACCTGTCAGTAGGGAAAGGAAAGTAGGTGACAGCCAGGTGGGAAAGTGCTGATCTGCACTGTGTCAGTGGCATCAATATCATGGATGCTTTAGAAATGCTGGGAGAAGGAGAGCTGGCCAGACTGTGTGGCCGGCACCATGCACAGCCACCCTGGCTGGGTGCACTACACAGAATCACAGATTGGTTTGGGTTGGGAGGACCATTAAAGCTCTTCTCATTCCACCCCCTGCCATAGGCAGGGAAACCTTTCTCTAAACCAGGTTGCTCCAAGCTCCATCCAGCTGGGTCTTGCACTACTTCTCTGGGTAACCTGTGCCAGTGCCTCACCACTCTCCTGGTAAAGGATTTCTTTCTATCATCTAATCTAAATCTCTCTTCTTTTAATTCATAACTGTTTCCTTTGTCCTATGGCTCTGTGCTTATGTGAAAAAAATCCCAAACACTTCCACAGCTCGGTGCCAAGACAGAATTTTATCCAGGGATTTTGTGGTATTTTTCATCTGTACTAAGTGTAGGGGAGTCAGACAATTTCAGGTGGTGTCAGTCTCTAATGCTGGGCCAAGAAAGGCTGTCTTTTGGGTAGTTAATGCATCTCAGACCTACTGGTGGAATATGAAGGTTTAAACATTATTAGTGCTTTAGCAGACACCTCAGGAAGCATTCATATTCCTCTCTGCTTTTTGCTTTCATATGCAGGACGATGCCTGGGGTGAAAGTATTTCACAGAGTTGGGAAAAGGTCATCAAAAGTGCTCGGATCTGCCAGGCACTGAGGATATTTTATTCTTTCATTGGTGTGGCTCGAGTTCAGCTCCTGGATCCTGCTCACTGAGTTGTTTTGATGAGTTTCACTTTCTGAAAATAGTGATAGTTTTGGAACAGGCTGCCCAGGGAAGTGGTGGAATCACCATCCCTGGAAGTGTTCGAAAACCATGTAGATGTGGTGCTTGGGAACATGGTTTAGTAGTGGGTTTGGCAGTGCTGGGGAAACGGTTGCACTCGTTGATCTTACAGGGCTTTTCCAACCTTAATGATCTGTGAGTCTGAAGATAATGCCGAGTTGTCACCAGTCTGGGGATGCTTGACCCCTGCACCTCCTTACGTGTCTCTGGAAACGATCTTTGCACAGATCCTCAGAGTGCCAGCCCAGTCCATGCCTGAGGAGAAGGTGGCTGCATGTCCCTAGGGCGTTCCAGCCACTGTCCTGTGCAGGTCCCATCTGTGGTCCCCGCAGCCACCTCCACCACAGCTCCCAAATTATCCCACTGCATGGCGTGCAAGGCACGAGCAAACCTGCAACAGCAGGACAGGGTGGCAGGATGGGACAGCTGATTTTAATTATTTTATATATAAATAACTTGCAGATAGTTTGCAAGTTTGGCAATAGCTGCCGGCGTAGCAATGTGACCTTGTTACTCTTACCCCATTCCTCCCAGTGTTTGTCTCACTCACTTGTTTTTCCGTATCTTAAATTAGATTGCAAGTGGTCAGGGAGGGGGCCAGGGCTGCCTCTGCCCTGCCCAGCCCCGTGGCTCCCACCACAGCAACAAGAACCAGCCCTAACACCTCGCTTTGGGATCTGCTGAGCCCGGGAAAGCCCAAAGTGGGGTGTTTTTCCCTGGGATGGTGTGATCAGTCCCTGTCCTCCAGCTCCATGTGAGGCTCTTTGCTGTCGGCCAGGCACACGGTGGGGGCTGGTGCATGGCCCAGCCGCCTCTCAGAGGGATGAGGGGATGGGGCAGGGGACGAGTGTCCTGGATTTTAGCACTTTGGGGAGTTTATTAGTGTTGACAGTGTGTGAACTTGACATCCTTTGTAATAATGCGGTTTTCAAATCTGCATTATTCATGCGCGCTGTCTGAATACAGGCCCACTGTGTAAGTTCGAGAGGAAAATTAATTAAATAAATGTCAGTATCCTTGCGGAGCACGTGAGATTTCTCGTTGCAGGATAACAGCTCCGGCTGCTTTAACCACCAAAGGGAGTAAAGGGTGGGAAGGGGAAGGTCTGCACTTAGGTGCATAGCCTTTCCCTCACCAGTTCCCTCACCTTTCCCTCACCAGATCAGAGAAATTAGTCCAGCCACACAAATCAGTAATGTTTCATGTATTTATTAATAACTGTATTTTGTGCTGCTGTTTATTTGTATGTACTGGGTGATTCTGAATGATTTTATCCTGGGAAACACCCTTTTAGGTTAAGGTTTAAAATTAAAGCGTAGAGCAGATGGCTGAGGATGCACTGGCTGGATAAACCAGACAACTGCACCAGTGGGTGGAAATGGAATTACATCCATGAATATTATTTGCAAGAGTAACAGATAGTTATAAAAGTTGTGTTTCTACTGAAGCACCCAGTAAAGCCACGGTATGAGGGGACAGATAATGCCAGGAGGAGTGAACAGGAAATCAAGGGTTTAAGTGAAGCTTGTAGGTATGTCTTAGGAGGAAGATTTACCTTCTGTTCTGTAGCTGGAGGCTGCATCTTCCCAGGCTGGGAGTGATGGCAGGATTGTCCAGGGACTCTTCCCTGAGCAGAGTGGTCCTGGAAATAGAAAGGAAATAGAGTAGGTATTCCAAGGGAAAATACTTTGTAGTTGAAAAGTATGATGAGAATTCCAAGTCTGCTTGTCAGGTCGAATTAGCACACTGTTCTGATTACTGTGGTTGTTTTCAGAAGTCTGTGCAGGTGTAGGTGTCCATCCCTGGTGGAGATCACTGTGCTTGTGGTCCAAGCACTTCACTTTCCTTGTGCTTGGTGTTTGTTACCCTCCAGATTACTGAGGACCTGGTTTTCATCTGTATGTGCAGGGCCTTCCCAGTAATGTGTGTTTCATAGAATCAGAGAATCCTAGGATAGTTTGGGCTGAAAGGGACCTTAAAGCTCATCAGGTTCCACCCCCCTGCCCTGGGCAGGGTCACCTCCCACCAGCTCGGGTTGCTCCGAGCCCTGTCCAACCTGGCCTCCATAAATTCTGTGGGCACCCTGTGCCAGGGTGTCCTCACCCTCACAGGGAAGAATTTTCTGTAAATGGGAGAAGCCCTTCTTCCAAAGCAAAGCAGGCAGGGCAGGACCCAAAGGACTTGTCTGTGCCAGTATGAGGACCAGAGCTGCTCTTTAGGTGGGTGCAGTGAGTGGCTGAGATGGTCTGTGGTGCACTGCACCTGTAAAATAAATTGGAATAAAAGGGACTGGGAGTGCCACAGTGATTTAGGTCTACTCCCAAAGTGAAGTGTACATAAAGTCCTTGCAGCACTCCAGTGATTTTGAATTGCTTGACATTGTGGGAGCGCTCCAATCTTGGTCTCTTTGAACCTCAAGAGCCTCAGCGTTATCTGAAGCACGGATTTGTTTTATAGCCCAGGCAAACAGCATCCTCACCTGCCAGCTCTGAATGCAGAGGTGTGTGGTTACACACAGTTAGTGCAGGGCACGAGGAAGGAATCGGTGCTGGCAGGAGAGCCCGGAATGCGCTTTCCCACTAACGCTGAGGAGCAACAAAATCAGATTGCAGCCCGTGAATGCGCCGTCACTGAGAAAGGGGAGTTTAGAAATAGCCCCAGAGATAAAGGAGGGTATTTATCCCCACAATTGTCTGGCAGAAAAAAGCGATTTCCATAGTCTGCTGATGGTCAGTCGGGAACGTGCTGCAAGGGGCCCGCGGTTGTCTCGGATGGAGCTGACGGTTTCACTGGCCAAGTTTTGTTTCAGCTTAATGAAGTAAGTACTTTGCCTGAGTCCAGGCGCTGACGGGGAAGGTTTGTAAACTCCTCGCCTTTGTTGGGGTGACTGAAGTATTTTTTTCTTCTTTTTAACCAGCCATTTTTGTTTCTCAAATTTGTTGCCATAGACAAAGGGGACGTTTACTGTAAAAAAAACAAACAAACAAAACAAAACAAAACAAAAAAAAAAACCAAATGGAAAAAAAAAGGAAAAAAAACCCAGAAAGGCTGTAAAACCTGGTTTGCATCTTGAGTCCTGAAAAGCCCATTTTTTATGCAGGGGAAGAAGAGAGCCTTAGAAAAGGCAGGAGGCAGGGATGGAGGCGAGGGGGTGGGGAGCTGGAGATTTATGGCCCTTTGAAGGCAGCTTTTCTGCCCAGCATCCTGCCCGGGTGCTGCAGGACTGGGGCTGGAACCTGCAGCTCGCAGAGGGCCGGACATAGCAGGGACAAAGCAGGGGACAACAGATCCTGCAGTGGATTGGGAACTGACCTCCTGGACCTCCCAGTGCCTGCCAGGGATCCTACACCCACCTCAGCCACGCAGATGTTTAGTTTGAAATCATCACAGGACCTGAGGTTTTTGAGGTTGCTTTTTTTTGGTGTTACTTGCTGTGGAAACGGCTGTCGCTGTTTGAAACCAGCCTACGCTGGAGCACGACAGCCTCCCATGCTCCAGGAGAGGGGCACTTCAGCAACCCAAATCCTGCCCAGCAATACAATAATAATTGAAGATATTTAAAAATGTATGTATCTTCCATCTTTCCCATATGGGCTCCTTAGGCAACATGACCTTATGTGGCCATTATCTGACCTCTCTTACACTTGGATTACCCGGTACAAAGCAAATTTATGGTTGTTTATTCTCTCCTCCTATCAGCTATTAGTGCCTAATCATATGGTCTATCGATCAAGTGATTAATCGCCTGCCTAAAGAGGCAGCAGGTCCCGGGGAATGCTGCACTGCACCAGCCTGAACTTCAACCTCTTATACAAACCAGTGGAGTAAAGGCATTAGTCACTGCCTGAAGCCCGGGGCTGGAATGCTGCGGGAACGCCAGGAGGTAAAGCCCCCGGCTTTCTTCAGCAGCCGACTTTGTATTTCCCTTTCTTAATGGATAAAACTCCACCTAACTGAGCGGGCATACAGTTGTAAATGGGATGATTTCCAATGCATCCTATAAATAATGATCAAAGAGGAAAATATGTGGGCCTTATTACAACAGTGCCCGCTAGTGCTGCTATAATTAAGGGTCTGTCAGCATTTCTATTATAAACCCTTATTTTCAAGGGTTTATAACTCGGCCATAAAATTTTGCTCTGGCTGAGACTTGGCATAAAACGTCCCAGCATGTGACCAGTTTTTCTTGTTACCAAATTGTTAAAAACCTACCGATCAGCCCCATTTTAGTTAAAACAACAGCCAAGCACCTTTGTGTTTCAGAACCACTTTTACTTCTTAAACAAGCCGCTTACTATTAAAGTGAAATTAGCATTTGAAATCAAAAGTGTACTCTGAGCCTCTCTGCTCTTTATTTTAACCAGCCTTAAAAATGAATGCGTTATTCCCTTCTGTGTGGGGTTGGGTTGATGGTACCCACGCTGTTGCCATCAGCGGACGTGCTATGTGGAAGAGTCTTCCAGTGGTGCAGGGCTGGCATTTAGTCCTTGCTTTGCAGGGCTCTCTGGTTGCTTGGCAGGTACATTCTCAAAGAAGCAATTATTAAAACCAGTGGGTTGATTTCAGCCCTCAGTGGTTCTGTGTAAGTCCAGAGTATGGGACATGGGTGCTCAGTATGCTCTGGTTTAGCCAGAGTGCTGACCTGCCTTAAGTGGATTTATTCCTCTGTGATCCATGCGTGTTAACTCCTGCTAATGGGAATTATGGCTTAGTCGAAGGGGGGAATCTAGAGTTCACTTGGAGTGAAACTGAGGGGATTTCACTCTAAAAACACATATTAGATTTTAAAAAACGTAAGGTTGCCATACCTGTACCTCTCTGGTTTCAGCGGGAGTATGTTCCATTTCCAGAAACATGTCCTTGATGTGTTAGCAAAGGACAGCAAGTTGGCTCAAAAAGATGCAGCCACTTAAAAACATTGATTCTCTCAGGACAACACGCCAAAATGCAGAAATAAATTAAACATAAGCAGATGCTGTACCTCCTTTCCATTTTTGGCTAGCACATCCCATTGTGGGACTACTAGTGGGACAACTGAGAATGACTGACATTTACTCAAACTTAAGGCCTTATTGGACTGTCCTGGCAGAAGTGATAAAAATTCAGGTTTGTGCTGGTCTTAGATCTGAATGTTGTCCTGACTTTTTATGGCATATGTTGCATCAATATAGTTTTTCTTCTATGCCACTTTTTTACTATTTATCTTTTGACATCGACTTGGATTTTCAAGAGAGCATGGGGGAAATAGGGACCCAGCTCCTATTGAAAATCCCAGAAACACCCCCCCACCGGAGTTGCTACCCTGGCAGGGATCCCACAGCTAAGCTCTTTCCATTTCCAGAAAAATCATTGAGCTGAGGCTAAGAACACTCATCTGGTGCCTGTCGAGTGTATTGTCTGAATATAAACACAAAGATTCTGGAGCAGGGAAGGAGCCTGCGACTTAAATGGATTTACACTGGCTGAGAACCTGGCCTTCTACACTCGAACTTCTGACAGTACTTGAAAGTAAACACTGAGCTCAAGTATTCTGTGATTTACAGACGCATGTGGAGACCAGGCAGTCGCTCTCATGGTGAGTTTCACCAGGTTTGATGTTTTCCTTAAGGTTCCAGGTAACCAGGAATTTCCATGTGCATCTCGGCTGCCATAAAAAATAAGGGCATCAAAAAGCTGAAAGCTCGACTTTCTGACTCCTTGAGAGAAGCCTGAAAACGTTCCTCGTCTGCACTTTTAACGGCTCTGAAAGCAGAAGGCAAGGAGAAAAAAAGAAGTTTGAAAATGCCATGATTTTTGAGATGTGACATATGCTTTTGCTGTGCTCTGGGTTGGCAGGAGGCGTTGCTTGGTGGATGCAGCCCCGCCAGAAAGCAGGTGCAGGAGCCCGTTCCGCTGCAGTCGCAGCCATCCCGTCGCTATTCCTTACTCCTGAGCCCCGTTGAGCAGCAGATTGCTGCAGGTTTTTTGCAGGAGGTGGAATAAATCGTTGTGTTATGTACCCTAAAATCATCGTATTGGTTGGTTAAGGTTGGGAGCCCTGAGGCTGCTGAGGGGCTGCTGCCATTATCCTGTGGTGACAAGCCTTGTGTAGGGTTGTGTCTCCTAAAGCTGCCAGGAGGACCTAAAAAAAAAAAATAAAATTCCCAGGACAGAAATAAACACACCTGCTGGGCAACCCCAAATGTTCACTTTTATGGGTTGCGGGCCAAAAGGCGTGGGTGAGCGGTTTTCAGGATGATGGTGGTGGCCCAGGTGCTCCTCCAGCCTGGCACAGAGCAGGGTTGGATGGGATATGGATTCCCAGGGAATCCCACATGGACTGTGCCAGCCCCGCAGGGGCTCTTTCTTCTCCAACCTGGGGTTTGGCTTGTGTAGAAGCATGTGTGCCCTCAAGTCACCCTTCACCAGGTTGTCCCTAAGCTGGAGGGGCTCCTGGAAGCCTTTAGTCCCATCCCTTCAGGTCTTCTGCAATATCTGTGGCTCCTCTTGCATCCACAATGTCCCCACAGGCCACTCCTGCTCGTGGACAAAGCAGAACATCCTCTTTGCCCCCTCATCCCCACCAAAAGTGTTAGTTATTTAACTTTAAATGAGGATAAGCTCTTCTGCACAGCACATTTTTTGGTGGAGAAAAGCCAATGTCCATCTCCATGTGGTCCTTCTCCACATGGGCTTGTGCAAAGGAACAGCCAGGGCAGAGCCTGGGCAGCTGCAAGTTGCCCTTCCAAAGCCATTGGGGGAGTTTTGTGGACTTAGACCAGACTGGGAATTCCCCCCCTCTCTGCTCCCTGAGTCCTGGAAATGCTTTTCTCCCTGTGTGAAAAGTGAGATGAAGATTTTACAAACTCTAGCCCCTTAAATATGAAACTTTAAAAAGTTCAGCAAAATGCAGGGGCTAGGGGCAGGCAGGGGGGTTGATGTTCCTTATCCAGGGGAGGAATGGTGGGTTAGCAGCAATTCCTTCCTCACAGTTAGTCTGGGTACCATTGGAAGCAGAATTTGTCAGTTCTGAAGTGCACAGATTAGAAAGGAATGTGGAATTTGGAAACGTGGCAGCTTGTAGCACTGTATGGTTTAAATTAAACCTTTTTTTGGAAAGCAGAATCGCTGTAGGCCACATTTAGGGGGAAAGCAACAGCAGAGAGGGCTGGCTGTGGTTTTTGCTTTGCTGTGTAACCGGTCCACTTTCTCTTGTTTTAACACAGATTTTTTTTTCAAATTAAAAAAAAAAAAGAGGAAAAAAATATGCCTCTGGCCTCCTTCTGCCCAACCACACAGCTTCACTGCTGACCACAAAGAGGAAGCCTGGGGAAGCAGCCATAGGATTAATACCCACTGTCTCTTAACCCAACAGGGTGTGAAAACATTTTATAAAATATCTCTTTTATAATTTTTTTTCCCCTTTCAGATGGATAGCGTGGCTGGGATTTAGACATCTTGAAACAAGCACATGGTTGCCTCTGCCTTGCATTGTGTTGCTTGGGGGGGAGCAGAGTCGGGGGTTCTAAATCACCCTGGCCAGATCTGTTCTTTAAAATCTGTTTACACCCATCTCCAGAGCTTTCGCCTTGCAAATCATCAACAACTTTGTTGGCCTTGCTGAAATGACAGGAAATATAAAAATGAGTCTGCTGCGAGGGCTGCACGGTGTAGATCTTGATCAGTCGGAATATAATTGTTCCTAATGAAATGGAGACGCCTAGCTCTTAACTGAACAGCCTTTGCTTCTTTAGAAATAATAAGATTAAGATTATGGATTCTATTAATCATTTGATCAGCTTTATTCATTCATCTTATTTCCTTTACATGCAAAAAAGCCCTGCTCTCTCCATGCCTTTATCTTTTAAGATGATGACATTTACATATTTCCCCATCCCGGGCGTAATATACAGATTGCCCCGCTCCGATCTTGTAAACTGACTATTTCCATGTGCTAAGTACTCTCGGCGATGAAGATCTTAATAATGTGATTAACTAAATTGTGTCTTTATGCTCTTCCTCGTGCCTCCCTCCCTTCCCCACCACGGCCTCCCAGCCGGCTTGCTTACCACAAATGGCATCAGCTGCCGGGACGCGCCTGTGTTGGTGACCCCGGTGACAAGGAGGTGTCACATAGCACAGAGCAGAGAGCTCTGTGTGCCTCGGAGCCAGGGTGTGATTCAGATGACCCCGTGCATTAAGGGAATCTGCTTTCTTGGCGTTACATGGGAAAGATGCTGAAAGCAGGAGTTTGGAGACGTTGAGGGAATTCTTAGAGGAGGAATTTGTTCCTCCTCAGCGCAGCGCCGGCATTGTTATTTCTTGCTTGGGTGTGCTGTTGGGAAGGTTTGATTTTGTTGTCATTAGAGAAATCTCTCTGTTGTTATAACGCTTTCTATGTGTGAAGAAATACAGACATAATGTGTATCTAGTCCATTAAAACACTCTTTTGGAGCCTCCACCTGTGGCACAGCCTCTCTGTACTGCCAGTATTTTGCTGAGTACTGTTGGTAATTCCCCTCCTTCTGCCTTACATGGATTAGGAGTTTCTGTGGGTTTAACAAGCCCCTCAAAGTAGCAAGAGGTTGTCTCTAACTTCTCTGGGCTGAGCTGGAGAACTTGCATTGCGTCTTGGATCTTTCTCATCTTGGTAGAATTACACTGTAACTAATTGAGTCCATTGATCACTGTCTTGTTTTTTTCCATCTTCTTCTCAGAGGATTCATTTCACAGTGTTCCCTACATCAGTCAAGAAAATGGCTGCGGTGGAATTACCAGGGTTGATAATAAAGGTAATTTAGCCCCGTTGAAATTATTTTTTATGTATCTAAGTAGGGTAACACATTCACACGTGCTGCCTTAAATCTCAGGATGAAATACCTGCATGGTCCAGGTTGCAGGATCCCAAAATAACTCTTCTCAACAACCACGGAAAGTAGGAGTAGCTGATCAAGGGACCTTTTGCAGCCTGACAATGACCAAACAATAATCAGCAATGTTGATTTGATCAAAGAACTGGCCCAGAGCAGAATAAATAACTTCTGCTTTGTGCACTTCATGGGACAGGGAGTATTTTTGGATTAGATAACAAGTGCTTAACAAGCAAGAATAGTGGCAAGTGTCGGGAGAAGCGGCGTCTGTAGCTGGTGGTTTAGCAGACTCCTCTGATTCGAGTTGGAAATAGGAGCCAAATCTGGCCTCAGCCAGGAGGGTTTTACCGAGGATGTCTGGTGGTAGCATTTAGCTCTTACTAAGTAACAGTTTGGAAAAGGATTCTCCTGCTAGATTAGGGCTGGTCTTGTCAGTAATACGCAAGACAGGATGTCAGGAGATCTGAGCTGAGGTCTGCCACAGATTTCCAGCACGATTTAGGTCAAGTTATCTAATCTTGCCTCCTGACACAGTTTCACCCCGAGACAAGGTGACAGGAGAGTTTGTAAAAGGTTTACTTAACAAAGAGGCATTTTTACTCTCACATTTTCACCCCGGTCAAGGGCTGGATGCAGGAGCAGACCCGTCTCCTGCTTGCAAAGCCACAGGTGTTCTTGCTGCAGCTCCTGCTTCCAGGAATTCAGCCCCTGGGGCAGCAGAGCCACGTTCAAACCACTGAGGTGACCGGGTGCCTTGGTTGGTGGGGTTTATTCCCAGTCACAGGCTCTCCCTGGCAGCAGCACAGCGGCTGCGGGTGCTGCAGGGCTGCCGACAAGCACATGCCCTTTGCCGAGATCAGCACTTTTTGGGACAATGTATAGTATTTGCAAATGGGAACTGACAATGGAAGAAATACAGCAGAGTGAAGGGTTTAATATAAAATATTTATACAGTAAAGATCTTTCATCTTTTGTCAGTCACAGGGTAGGGAAGTGAGGAATGTATTGGGAGTACATTACCAAGAGTATGTTATAAATTAAAATCTCAAATTGAATAATACTGGCTGCTAATGTGCTCAGAGTTGGAAATGAGTCACTTCTGAATCAATGTAATTTACTGTGCCAGCTGAAAGATATTTACAAAAGAAGGTATCTTCTTGTTGGTTTTTTTTTTTACTTAGATTTTATTCAACACTTAGAGATAGCCTGTGCTGTCAACACCGACTAATTTGTCAGAGAGAGAAAGTCACAGCCATTAGTGCAGAGCTGTTTCAAAAGCACTTGGAAAGCAGAAAGGTGGGCTCCAGGCCACTTGGGTGGTCAAACAGTTTATACCCATTGTTTCTTCTCCAATTTAATACTGGTAATTAATAATACACCAATTTGGTGGAGATCAGTTATTGGGAGAGAGCAGACCAACTGTTTTCTTGTACAACTTTTGAGTGCAAGACTGACTGTTCCTGCTGTGTCCTCCCAGCCCACGTCCCTCAGTGTATTTAAGCATTTCTTTGGGCACTGTGACCTCAGTGAAGTCAGAGTTTGGACCCATGCTTGTCAGATGGTCGGCATCATCTCAGGAGGTTGGTCTGGTTGATGAAGTTTCAAGATAGGGTTTATTACCTTGGAACACCTGACATTTAAGGTGTATCTGTAAGGTGGTGTGTCTGTAAGGTAGGACTTTGCAGAATGTTGATTTTGGAAGGTTGTTAGCCAAAATCTTTGCAAGAACTGGTCCTCCTGTAATATCAAAAAAGCGTTTTAGCAGGTATGAACAGTCCTTCTGCAGTGCTGTGCTCGTATCTGTGTGATTCTGGGTCCTGGTTGCTGTATTTAAGACATTTTGGCACTGCACAGGTCACTCCATTGTGTCCTGCAGATCTGCTGTAAGGCAATCAGGTGTTGGGAGTAGTGGGTACCACATCCAGGCAGATGCAAGAAACCCGAGGGGAGATGAAGAGAAGGCAGGTTTGAAAGCCAGTCTAGATTCAAATTTCTGCCTTGTTCCTCGTTCTGCCATTGATTTTTCCCCACCTTGTCAAGATTAGAAGGAACCTCTGGGAATTTTTGTCCTAATCTGAACTACATCAGATTATCATTCCGCTTTGGTTGTGCCACAGACTCTGTGATCCAGGTAAATGTTTTCTGGTGAGGTTCACCTCATCTATGTTTTTCTGTCTAAAACCTGAGTGCTTGGTCTAAGGTGGTTGTGTAGGCTAGTTCTGCTGTTTAATGAAATGGGAGGGGCACTCCCCAAAGACAATTCAGCCCAGCAAATTCCTTTTGAAGCTGCTTGACTCTCACTGTTGACTCCACCAGGGGCAGAGGCATCTCACTTTGAGATGTGCCCAACCATTAGGCAGACACTTCTGGGTGAGACAAATCTCACCTCCAGTCTCTCTGCCCATCAGTGTTTTAATCAGTGCAATAGAAATAGTTTCAGACAGAGATGGCATAATATCCAAAAGGAGAGGGTTGCTTGCAGTAGCTCTTGTAAAGGCTGATGGAACTTTCCTTTCCATTTTCTCATTGAAGATATGGAAAGGTAATTGTGGACACTACCAAATTAGTTGTAACTGCGGAGATGCAGGTGATCTTCTGATGGATTCATGGACCAGCTTCTATATATAATAAAATATGTATTAAGGTCATAATATATCAGTGCAGTATGGGAACTGGAGTACTCTTAGGCCATACTTTTTGGTAGGGATGCTTCTGCTGGGTTGCATCACTGTCTGTAAATTTTATTGATTATAATTAAGTCAGTCTGCGTTGTCTCTAAGATCCTACATGGGTTTAAAAATCAATACTCCTTATATTTATCAGGGGAACCAGTTTGAAAAGGGATTACAGTGGGAATAAGAAATGCATTTATAGCTCTGAGTTTGTGTTTATCAACCATTAAATGCTTGCCTTCTCGATAGTCCTCATTTAGGGGTCAGAAATAGTTTTTTCACATCTTTTATCCCAATAACAATGATTATCCCTGGTTACCTGCCCTATGTGGACCTGCTGTCTGGAGCTCTGCTGTCTCAGTGGCCTTCCAGGGCTATGGAGACAGCCTTGGACAAGCAGGAATGTGAGAAAATGTACTAAAACTAGGAGTGAATCCACCAAAGTCCCCTCATATGGGTCTCTGCTAAGGCAGCATCTTGTTGCCTTACAGGAGTTCGTAAATTCTCTCCTTTGGCTTGCTTAACCCAGAAAATATTGCATTTGCAGTTATTGGAAGCTCTAACGGCCACACTCTCAGCAAGTCAGAACAAAGAGCAATTGCTGAGGGTATCTGCTATTATTGATTTATGGGTGAAGATTAAGGCCAGATTGCCCTGTCCTTATTTCTTTAACAACCCGGTCCACAGATAGACTTCCTCCAAGTCAATGGATTCCTTATGTAAGTGCTGTTTATTGAGGATAATCTTATCACAGCCTGGTGCACTAAATATGTATAACTCACCTTAGGGAGAAGATGTGAAAGGCCTTTGATGATATGAAGGGTGTGAACACTAAGGAGAGTGAAGGATAATTTAGGCTGGGACTTGGGAGTGCAACTGAAACGCACACCATCAAAGAAATGGAGTAGATGTGGCATGCTCCCCAAGAGTAAAATTAAATGCCCTTCAGTCTGAGTTATTTGAAAGCAGAGAAAGGACTAAACCTGCATTTGCAGGGATCATTCTGTGGACACAGAGGGCTGGGTGATCTTACCAAGCTTTCCTACCTTTGATTCATACTTGGTTTGGCCAATAATTGAGCTCCATAATGCACAACGTGTTATGACAGTGATGCCATTTTAATTCTTCCATGCTGTGCCTTAGTACACATTACTGTGGGCTTTATTAGGTTTTATTCAATTTATTTGATCAGTGATTTCAGTTTGAACAGCTTTCTAGAATGGTAGTGCAATGACACAAATAGAGGCATACCCTGAGCTCATGAACCCTTTCAGGATCCCAGGGGAGTGAGATCCATCCATGGCTCCCAACTGCACTTGAGAAGCTGGTGGTTGGAACATGCAGGCACCCAAAATAACCATAGCAAAACTGACATTTAAGTGACCATATGAAAGGACCACAAAGGAAAGACTAAGAGAAACTGGGCTTTAGTAGGAGTCAGAGTGGTTTCAAGATTACATGGCAAACCAACTTTCTCATGCTAGGCACTGCTCTTCTACATCATCCACGTTTTGATTGTGTCTCAGTGCAGGGAAGCTTAAGAAGTAACTGCTTAGGGTTTTGTGCAGAGCCCTCTGATACTGCTCCCTACTGATAAATGCACACATAGACAGACATGCTTAAAGGGGTTGGAGGTTGCTGAAGAGACCACAAGTATCCTGTGCAAAGTAGAAGAGCTTTTTTTTTTTAATTTTGGGATTCCAGTCTGGGCAGCTGTAAAGATCTGGTCAGAGCTGGCTTTGGGCGGTAGCAAAACCTACAGGCCGGGTTTTAAAAGCATACAAGGAGTTGTGAGAAATGTTCTTTGAGGCTGTCATTGAGATAGAAACCACTGCTCCAAGCCAGACTACCCTGGAAGTTTCTCAGGAAGATTTGACAAGACCTGAATAGCCAAATGTATCTCAGACCTCTGACAACTATAAAGGTCTGGTGGTATCTGGTATGACAATATTTTCCAGTGTGTGCATTCAGCTGTAAGGATTCATTAGAAAGTAAGTTCAGTTGTGGCCAGCAGTTGTGAATATTTCTTTGTACTCTCTTATCAATGTTTCCCATTTGCAGCAGGACTTGGCTTGTTTGTAATACCAAGATCTCCATTTGTTTGGAAAACAAGGCCTGACTTATCATATTGTTTGGCAGGAGAGAAGAAAGGTGAAATGCAACCCCACTAAAGCCCTAGAGCAAGGAAAAGGAAAAGTTCACTTCCAGGGAAAGTTGCTCAGTCAGTGGGAACCAGCATAGCCAAAGTAGGCAAATGAACATCCAGATCTCGTTTGGATCAAAGACATGAGCAAAATTATAAAATCACAGAATCACAGATTGGTTTGGTTTGGATGGGACCTTAAAGCTCATCTCATTCCAACCCCATGCCATGGGCAAAGGCACCTTCCAGTAGACCAGGTGATTGATGATGGTGAGGAGAGCTAATCTGAGCAGTAACTCAGGAAGATGCAAGGCAGTTTTACTCCTCAGAAATGTTTGAAAAGCCCAAACTGGTTTCCTTGGACATTCAAAAAAGTCACAGCCATGATCAACATGAAAAATAAGATACACATGGTTTTTCTCAAACTACCAGTTGTGAAGTCCACAAGCTGTTGTGCAGCTTTGGTTCAACTGTACTACCCAGTGAAGTCCTAAGTAGTACCGGGGAATTCTGGAAGTAACTGAATTGCCTGTGTGACTCTTGTGTTTTTAAAATACATACAACACTTAGAATTTTTCACTGCCACGATGAGGAGGGGCAATATTTCCATTTAGCTGATGAAGAGTGGGCAACTAGAGTTGGAATCTGCATTGTGTGCAAAGCTCACATCTCCTTCATCATAAACAACTCACTTCTAAACTCTTCCCATTGACCTTAATAGGGCCAAGGTTTGATTCCAAGTGTTTATTCTTCATTCCAAGCTCAAAGAATCATATTTTTAATCTGAATTTAAATATATGTTTCATGGCTTATTCATGCTCGGAAATACTTCTTGGCAGAGTCACCTAAACTGAGCAAAATGAGAAGCTTCTTTTAATGCAGAAATATTAAACAATGTGTGCTGGAGCACAGAAAGCTATTTGGACACCGGAAAGCTTTATAAACATAGATTTGACTGTGATTGAACCAAAAATAGTGGTATTAAATTAAAGTCTGTTTAAGACACTAAAAAAACCCTCTGCATTTTCCAAACTGCTAAGGATAAAATCAATCTGCAAAAGTATTTTAACTTTGTAACCAAAATATCATTGACAAAGTAACGTGAAAATAATAAAATTATATTTAAAATTGCTTGGAGGTCTTCTTGAAAATTTATGACCTCTTTCCAATTGGAGCTCATTTAATTCAGAAAGCCATTGAAGAGCCTGGAAGGAGATGTGGTTGTGCCTTGCAAGAAATGAGCTACAGGGCAAATGTTGGCTTGTTTGTTCAGAAACACAAGTACCTTTGATTAGACAGAACCTGTTGGGTTTTATTGTTATATGTGAGCTGCAAAAATACAGTGTTCATATTTTTTTTAGGACAAAAATTACTGTGATTGAAGTCAGTAGCTTTACAGTGAGGTGAAGAGTTTCAGACCTGCAGGGTTTGCCCATACCAACATGTGATCATGTCCGTGTCCTTCCCCTCCCATGACCTCTGCTGCCAGGAGTCCTGCTGGAACATTATTTTGGGAACTCCCTTGTTCGTATTCCTCTTCCAAACATCTAGTTAGAGGGCAGGAGTGATGGTTAGACTCAGCCTCAGACTGGTTTGGACCTCAGGTCCAAGCTCTGTAGCCCACAGGAACCCCAACTGATGGCAAGACCTTGGGTCGTCGATATTTTCCATTACCATAACTGCTGTTTAGCAATGTCTGGTTGATACAAGGGGAGTGTGTGATTGAGGCCATGTTCATCTCTTTGCAAGAGGAAGAATTATGGCATTCATAGATTGGAAGAGAGTGGGTGATAAATAAAACTGAGGCTATCCAGAAAGCCCCAGGGATCTTCCTCTCCACAGAAAGAATAAATTTATAGATGTCTAGAAATTACAGTTGNTTTTTTTTTTTTTTAGCCTCTTTCAGTCATATGACTGGAGTTCAATTATCAGCACAATAAATATTCCTGTGAATTGGAGCCGTGTGTTGGCAGCAAACTTGTGCTTCTTAGAAAGGAAGGAACATTTAGAATTGTTTAAAAACAATAATTTACCATCAAACTTGGTTCGAAAGTCAGAAAGTAGCAGAGCCCAAAATACTTGCGTTAAGGGGAAGTGTGTTCTGGAGGACTCAGATACAGGCAGGTTAATGCAAATATATTTTTGGAGTGAGATTTTAAAATTATGAACTATTCAGACTAAAACAATACTGTGCGTCTGTGTTGTTTTCAAAACAAAGCAAAACAGTTGCGAAGAGGCTCTTTTTCCTGCTTTTAGCAAGAGGCAGCACAGTAGGGATCTTACCTGCAAATCAATTTAATAGATCAATGGTTATGCTAGGAAATACCACTGGTAACGGTAATGTCTGCCCCCTAAGGTGGCTTGTGCCTTCCAGGTGGGAAATGGGAGAGATTTTAGATGTTTTTTTCCCCGTCTTGACCTTTCTGGAGTGGTTGTTGGGCTCCTTTAAAGTATTCCCTGGAAACTCTTGTTGCTTCAGTAGAGCACAAACTGCTGGGGTTGGGCTTCAGCCCTGCTCCATCCTGGGCAGGAGATGAAGTGTGGTGATGAAATTTGAAGTTCCAAGATAATTTGGAGTCCTGGAACATTTTGATTCATTTCTCAACTGCCTGAGCTTGGCAAATGCTGGAGGTTCATGTCTTCCCCGGGATAGTCCATTGACTGACCCATACTGACTCTTTTTCAGCGCTGTTCCTGTTTGGCAGTACATTTCTAGGTCTGTAAGCAGTTTCTCTTAATTTAAGAGAGACATGACTGTTCTGGGCTCAAGAAGGTCTGACAAGAGGGAGCAGAAGTCGTCCCAACTGTACACCTTTGGCCAAGGGGACTGTAATTCTTGGATCCAGCTAACACAGGCTATTTTAAGAGAACGACTTGGCCTCTTTACAGTCAGCTTCTTCGGGGGAGAGTTCATTGCACCTACCAGGCTTCAGCCAGTCTGGATCAGCGTCTGACATTTGAACTCGATGCTCTTAACACATTTGTCAGCTATACATGCACACGACGAGATGCTAAACGCTTCAATAGCTGCACGTTTCCAGGCAATTCAGCAAAACCTGATTCATTATTAGCTTTTAAATCAGACGGGGTATATATGTATCTATGAATATTTCAGTGGGGCTCCGAGCACTGAGTGGTGCAGGAGCACAACTGCAGTAGCCCTGCAGTCACGAGAGCAGCTACTGAAGTTCCAGGCACCCGCTGCAACAGTCTGGGGAGTATCGGAGTGGAATTTTACAAATGACAGTTTAAAGAGTTATAGTTGCCTAAAGAACGAGGCTGGAAAATTTACAAAAATCTGTTTTCAATTATTTTGGGTTTTGTTTTTTTTTTTTCTTTTTGTGTTCAGCTTTAGTTCCTCCAGAGGAATTTCAGTGCACTACCTTAGTTGTTCCTTTGTAATCCTGTATTCCCGTTGCTTTATTAAATACCTGGGGTTATAATCTTGTTTATGAAATCGTTATTATCTCTCCAGTTGCAAATTGCAGTGTTACGTAGAGGAGTGATTATGGCATGAGGTATGGAAAAATCTGGTATGCAAATGGAGCAACTTAAGCATAATGATGGTTCAGTCCCATAATGGGTGAAAAACCCCCATCCCTTTGCTTTCCAGCTGAAGAATTCAGCCTTATACCAACTTGCAAACTAACCCCATCTTTTTTAAATAAATGCTCCAACTGACTGAAACAAAACAAACAAAAGAAAAGAAAACAAAACCAAACTGTCTCAGAAAATATATTATTAAAAATAGATTTACTCCTATAAACAGAACACTTCTACTTTGCTTCCAGAGAATAAAACTGTGCCTTTGGAGACCTTGGATGCAGTAGTTTTAAGCATTTTGGTAAAAATGTGATTTTTCAAAAGAGGGCCATCAACTTCTGGGTTTGAGTGTGGCAGCATTAAGTGAAACCTAACACATAATGCTTCCTTTTTTTTTATTGAGATTTCTTTGGAGAAGTTAAACCTTAAAAAAAATAAAGATCAGGCTATGAAAATCCTTATCTAAAATGTGTCCCCCTCTGGGGTGGCTGCTTGCTGCACTAAGGAGTGTTGCTCTGTCATATTCTCACCCAGCTGCCCTGCAGCCGAGCTGGCCTTACCCTGGCATCTCCCTGCCAGCCCTGCACACATTCCCAGGTAATCCAAGTAGCAGCAACCTCATTTTGAGACTGTCTTTTCCCCTCTACCTCGTTTTTGAGCGTAGCTTTAACCACGGATTGCTTTGGACTCTTCGATGTCTGAGAGGGGAGTAGGGGAACATAAACACTAAATGAATCTGATTTTCTTGCTCACATCTTTCCCTGGCAGCGGAGTTAAACCTGTGGCTTGTGTTCCCCAGCATTAAGAGGATTGTTGACCAGCTTTCAGAGTTGACAAGGTCACTCGAGGTATTGTGACAGGGCATTTAGGTACAGTGGTTGATCCTGTGTGATGTTAACCCAGGAAGCTGGGGAGAAATCGGGATGATCTTTCCCCTGATTTTTCTTGCCTAATTAAGGGTGTAGGAAAAGCAGGCATTGCAACAGAACAAAATGTAATTACGGAGATGTTGCCTGGCATGTGTCCACTGAGCAGTTGCGTCTTTCCCCCCCACTCCTTTTTCAAAATGACTGTGTTTTAGTTCTTCTTGGAGCAGTTTAAACCTTTGAACAACTCCAGTGTTCCTGCACGGAGCAGGGAGGAATCAGCTGCGTGCGCCAGGGAAGATGTTCAGAGTTTACTCGCTGGCTTGCCCAGGGTTTGGGCGCTGTGAGGAGTTCCCTCCGTCACTCGCTGGTGCCAGGATCCAGAAATATCGGGCAGGTTGGGCCAAGAGGAAGTTGGAGCTGCCCTGCTGTGGGAAGGAGATGTCTGGAATTCCTATTCCACCATTCACAGCCCTAAAAAGGGATTTTTTTTTATTTTTTTTTTTTGTGCTCTGTCCCGTGTTTCTGCTCTGTCTCCTGAGGGAGAGCCAGAGAAGCGTGTTTGGGGGAAGGCAGTGGGGGCAGCAGATCCAGATGATGCTGGATGCTGACATGGAAGCAGCTGTGGCACTTGGTGCACTCACAGAACACCATAGCTGTTAATTCGATAAAATAGCTTTTCCAATTGAGATATCCATCCTGGGACAGCTGATCTTTTGTACAGCACGGCCCAATCATGGCTTTAAAGCAGCAGCAGCACCAGAACTTCCTGGAGGGAGTCTGCACTTCACTGCACACTTTGGCAGCCACACCATAGGCCTGAGGGATACTTTCAGATTTCCCTGTAATTAATGAGCACCTCTGCACTTACGGCAAATTACAGTGTCTGATGTAGAATGTTGACCTACAGCTGCCCCATGCCAAGTAGCCTATTTAGACCTATTTATTTCTAAATAGAGCCTGTAAATGATAACCGGAAACTTCGCTATTGATTCATTTGCTCCTAAACGCTTCCTCTTTCAGGTATTGAAGTTGAAATAATTTTCCATAATCCTGTACTTAGGCTGAGCCTTAGATTTATTCTATATTTATTATGTGAACATTCTCGAGCTATTTAACATTCCTGTAAAGCCAGAGAAATTAGAGATGGAAAGGACTTGTTTGATCTTGCATAGCCTGTCCAATAGAGCTCTGATTATCTACTTCACTTCTCAATGTCCCAAGTAATGAAAAACCTTCTATTTCTCAAAAGAAATGCCAGAAGCTTCACTGACTTTTGTTACTGCCATAGAACATTGCCAGCTCTTGTGTAACCATCTCTTTGCTGTCACTGTTATGCTTATTTTGAGATGTTATTTCCTCATTTTTTTCTGTCCCTGTCATTATTTGGTTTTCTTATTGTGTTTGGCCGTTTTTCTGAAGCTAAATTTATTCTGTGCTCAGACTGCTTCCAAACTTTTAGCACCTTTCTTTGCTCTTCTGGTACATCAAACATGTGGTTCGTGGCTATGTAGGATTTTCATTCCCTTCCTATTTTTCTTTTGTCAGAGATTTTAAGTAAGATGGGGGTTTTTTCCTGACTCTCTCCTTTCCCCATAATACTTCACTAAATGAGTATTTTCAGCCCAGGAGGTGATTATTCATAATTTTCATCCATTCCAGTAAATTTTCAGTCCATACAATAACTTCAGAACCAAGTAAAAATAATGCTGCACATGCAGAATTTTATGAGAGTTTGTACTAAGTACTTTGCCAGAATCTAAATATACAACTTCTATTGTTCTATTAATACTGTCATTCTACTTGATATACACCATAGAAATATCTAGTTTGTCAAAAAATATCCACACTAAAACAGTAATACTAATTGGTTCAGGCAGCTTTATGTGCTTTGATTTTGTTCTGTTAATTTTTTACTCTGCAAACATTAGTTTGGACTCTTAGTGCCAGGATTACTCTCATCTTCTTTCTGGAAGATTTCTATCTCATTTCTATTTTTTCCAGTATTCTGGTCTCTCGTCATTTCTCCATGAATCTTTGGAAATAATTATTCATGTTCTGGAGGGCTAGTTAGATAATTCAGCAAGAGTTTTGGTACAATTAAGGACGCTAGGTTTTGGATAATAATTTTAAGCTTGATCAAAAGCCCATGCAAGCCAAGTCTTCTTAAGGCTTAAACCACTGTATTAATTTTACGGAGCTCTGCCTCTCCTTCTTTGCTGCTGGTTTTTTGTCTCACCTTTCACATCGGGCAGGATCATAGGTTAAAATAATGTAAATCAGCACAGGTCCATTGAAGCCTATTGTGCCTTTTGAGGAACCAGCCCCTCAGGGTTAGGTGCCTTCCTTTCCCTCATACATGCTGCTGGGATAAGAACTACTTTCCTCACAGGAGTGTTTAAGGCTTAATTTTTTATAGCTTATAAAGTGCTCGGAGATGTTCAGATGAGGGATGTTGTGAAAATGCAAAGTAGTATTATTGTTGATAAATTATTTAAAATATTGTGGTCCATTGAGAAAATACTAGTTTGTAGGCAGTGAAGTGGTTAATACGATTGCATCTCTTACAGGTTTCACCAGATACACTCACTCACTTACAATGGATAATTGTTAGCTCTTGTTGTGCAGATGCTGTTGCAGATGGAGCCCTGTACCTGCATGCATAGCAAATGAATTAGACTGGCAATCCCCTTTATAAAGCATAAATATGTAATTTGTTCAGCTGTTGTAATTAAATATGTATGTGTGAAACAGCCACCATTCAGGTCATTAATGATGCGCCATGCCAAATTAGAGCTTACAGACAGTAATGTACGTTGTTGTGCAATGAGGGAATTGCAAATAACATAGCTAAGCCTTTCCTAGTAAAGTGATGGATTCAGTGGCTTTAAAAGGAATATTTATATTTCCAGCATTTTGATTGCTTCAGTCTATATTTACATTGATGCTCAATGGAAAAGATACAATTGGATGGAATTTTTTCTGTATTTGTTTTATACTCTTTGAACATAATAGAAAACCCATTAGGTGTGTGTCACACAACATTTATTGGGTGTAACATTTCATACCCGTTGGTAATAGGCTGAATATGTTGCTATGATCATCCTTAAATATATAGTCAATTAAGACCTGGTAAGTACCTTTTCTTCAGCATAATGTAGACAAACACTGTATCAAAGCACTTGAACAATTTTAATTCTTTCCATGTATCTCCTTTTTAATCTTTGGACTTCAAAGCCATAACTGGTAAAGGAATCCTCACTGTGGTAAACAGCGTATATATTTCCATAGAAATCTCCCTGATAGAATAATTCTTGTAATGAATTAAGCTTGCCAGTCTAGCGAGGTTGTTTAAATGCAGGATGACTCAAACATCAGGCTTACTTTCTTCTCTCCACATTGTTTCTCTCTTTATACTTACCAGAAAAAGGTAATTTGACTTCAGGAAAAACCCTCCTTGAGTCTTGTGGAAAGAACAAAAAGTTAACAGGCGGCCGTTGTTGCCCAGCAGAATGAAAAATCATAACTTACTACACCTTAAACACATCTGAAACGATCCTTCCTGAACGTGTCTTCTTCTCTGTTTAAAAGAGATGGAGGTTTAGTGTGTGTTTTGTTTTGACGGTGGGCTCCAAGTGCACGAGAGCTAATCGTCTTGACCTTTCGGGCCAAGGGGGCAGCAGGAGGAAGCATCTCAGAGTTAATTCTGTCTTGTTCGCAGTGGGAACAGAACATTCCTCTGTGATCCTCTTTCACATGATTCGCTTGGGCCCTCCTGGAAGCCTGTCCTGATACTATTAGTGCTGGGCTTCTTAGGTCTAAAGGAGATCGACGGCACTGACATCACCCGGGCTGCTCTGGGGTCGGGCAGCAGGGGTACCAAGGCTCGTGTTAAATCAGAACATGCCATGAGAAACTTTCTGTATAATGCTAGGTTTCAAATCATCAGATTTTCTCCATTGGTTCCCTTGTATTTAAAAAGAAAATGGAGTAGGAAGTGGGATCAAGTTGATAATTTTCGAGGGATTGCAGTGAATTTGCAGGTTTTTAAACCTGGACTAAGACAGTAAGAAGGAGTGAAGTTTTTTGTCTGGCCTAGAGCTATATTGCAAAGTGTGCAACTTGCTGGAAAACATCTGCTTTAGTGGATACCCTCTGACAGAAGTCAAACATTTCAGGGCTTTAAATGCATATATTAAAGGCAACACTAGAACAATTATTTCTATAACTCCTTTCACATTTTTCTTAAAATATGAAGGCTTACTTGCTTTTTTTTTGCGTTGATTTCTTCATGTCTTCCTTCCTTAGTAACTCCACTCACTTTCTTTCTTCATGATGTTTTCCTAAAATACAGTTTTTCCTGTTTGCTCAGAGGAAAGTCCCTTTGATTTATTGCACAGACGAGTCAGATGTGCAGGGTCTTAGCATGTTCCTTTCCTTCATGTTAACGCTGTGATTACTGGTGTACTGGGAAGCCGTTTCAAGGATGACCGCAATGACAACAGCCCTGATCACAGCCAGGTCTCCCGCAGGGCTCCCCTGGCTTGTTTTTTTTTCCCCTTCCTTTCCTTTCCAGGGTGATTTTTCTAAGATTGAAGTAGCTGATTCGCGACTCAAATTACTAGGATTTTGCACCCCTTAGTTAGCAACGACTCTACATAATGTTTGGTTTGGAAGGTGGGAGAGTAGTGAGAAAATTTATTTTTTGTGTCCTTTAACCAGAGTTGCATCACCGACTACTGCTACATCTTTCAAAACCTATTAATTCTTGCCACTTTCCTGCTGTCAGTCCCTGGGACATGAGGGCAGTTGGCTGTGCCCAGGAGGGACCATCTGAGAGCTTTTTTGTGAGCCCTCGAGTCCAGGAGAACAACTCAACTGCGGGAATGGGCTGGGCACAAAGTGCTGAACTCCCTTGATGGTGATATGAACATTCCCTTAGGGAAGGGTTAACCCTTTGAGTCCCCTCACACCGGGGACCCTCATGCCAGGCCTTTGGTGCAGACGAGGTCGAACTGGTGGTTTAATACATTAACCATGTTGTGGGCAGGGTGTAGGGGGTGGCGGGCAGCCAGGTGCTCCGGCGATAAGCGGGCCGGGCAGAGGCGAGCGGCTCGATCGCTGGCAGTCGCTGCTTTGGCCAGTGCCGCAGTAAACACTTTCCCTTGGATGCTGGTGTTCTGTTGTGTCTGGCAGCCACAGAGGGCTGCTTGAACTTTAGCCAGAGGCAAATATTTATACATCAGAGCATGCAGCGTTCAATGGGTCCGGCCTGCGAGTGCAAGGCGCATGGCGGGCGAGCCTCTGGATTGCGCCGGTGATGCGGCGGAGCGGGACCATCGTGGGGGTCGCGGCAGGTTTGGGAACCTGTGAAAACATCACCCTTTCCCCACACTCGGCAAAGAGGCCATCCTAATGGGAGCCCTGTGTGTGTGCCTTCAATTCCTGTTGGAAAGTTTACAGTTAATATTTTCCCTGGAACGCTGTCAAGCTTTTGACAGTGCCTTGAGTGTATGCTGAGCTGTGAAATTGAGACGCGGAGCGAGTTGCGAGAAATCTGTTTCTACTCAAATCTGTAAAGGTTTATAAAAACTTNTGGGGCTGGGGCTAGGGCTGGGCTGGGCTGTGTTGGGTTGGGTTGGGTTGAGTTGGGTTGGGTTGGGCTGGGCTTGCTCGCCGGGCGCGCGGCAGGGCCGCCATTTTAAGGATGCAGCGAGGGGCGAAGCTCTCACTCCTTACATGGCGGCTGCTCGGCTGCGGGGCCGGCCAATGGGGCGGGCGGTGCCAAGTCACGTGAGGTGCCACGACGGCACCGACAGCCATTTCCTCGTCTCTGGAAAACTTCGGTGCCTCCGCCGAGCGCCTCGCCGTGCTCCCGGTGCCAAGCGCTCTGTGCCGTGCGGGTGTGTGTGTGTGTGTATGTGTGTGTGTGCCTCGCAGGCTGGCATTTGTCCATAAAGTTATTTTAGTAGGTAAAAAGTCTCGGAGCGCCGGAGCTCTGCGCGTTCTGTATGTAAAATGGATTTCCCTTGCTGGCCCTGGGCCAGGAGCGCGGAGCACGCGCTGGGCGAGGGGAGCGCGTCTCTGCAGAGGAACTGGTGGACTGACACACTCTAATTTTTTGGCTCCTGACCAGACGAGCTAGATGGATGCCAAAATTCAACAAAATAACACATTATTGTGTAATAGGAACAGCGCTCAAAGTGAGCAAGAGCTCACAGGAACTGAATACCAGCACTTTTTCCCCCCTTTCTTTCTTTCTTTCTTTTTTTTTTTCCCTGTTCCTTTCTTTCCCCTTGTAGTGCAGAGGCTCAGAACTGGCACTTTTAATATACGGCTTCAATGGAACGAGGAATAAATATAACCACAACGTAAAGAATGAGGGTTAATGTACGACCGGGAAGATGAAGGGGAGGAGAGAGCAAGGGAGCGAGCGAGCGAGCGAGACGGAGGGAGTTAAAATTACTTTTGTGAGACTTCCTTCAAACATGCTCCATAGTGCTCAGGGCTGGTTTAACCCTGTCTTCCCTGCAGCAGATCCCCAACACGCCTCATGCATCCTTCCTTCTCCTTTAGTTCCAATCCCCTCCATAAACAATCGTGCACATGTGAAAGGCAGCACCCAGCACTGCATGCCTTCGAAGTGGGGCCATCAGAGGGGTTGGAATTAGTGCAAGAAAAAGCTTTCCTAGAGGAAAACTTTCTTTTTTTTTTTTTTTCATTTTTTATTGTCCATTTCTGAAAGAAGGTGAACCCGAAACACTGTTTTTCCTACTGAAATAGCCAGTGTTACCTGGGTTTGCCATTGCCGTTCTCACACTGTAGTAGCACCTCCCAGCACCAACCGAACTTTACAGTAATAAATTAATTAATCTTCCCTGAGAAGCCACAGCGCTCCATAGCTTCATCTGCAAAATGCAGGTGTCTGCGGGGCTGCGCATGGCAACTCTTGGGGAGTGCGAGGCAACACAATAGGAAGTGAAAACCAACACAGCCTATGGAAACTGCGAGGGGTCATTGGGTCAGCAGCATGTAATTACAAGAGCTGGAAGATGGCCAGGACGAGGATGCCCATCGTGTCAGGGAAGGCCATGTGCCCACAAGGGTTGGGAACTTTCTGGTTTTGGAGTGGAATACTAGAATGTTTTGGGTCGGAAGGGACCTTAAGGATCATCGGGTTCCAACCCCCTGCCATGGGCAGGGGTGCCCCCCACCAGACCGGATCTCCTGGTCCTGCTGATGAGGAGAGCAGGGAGGAAGAGCGTTCCTGGAGGATGGTAGGGCAGAGCATTGCTCCCAAGTGAACTGTGCTGGCCAGGGCTCATCTCCCATTCCCAGCCAGGCAGAGCTTGCAAAGAGTGGGAAATCAACCTTCCTCAGCCCTGAGATTGCATCGTCTCAGGGCACAAAATAATGCCCATTAACCTTTTCTACCCTCAGTTTTTTCCTACCCTCTGCATCTCGTGGAGATTTTGCCCCAGATGGATCAAAATCCATTGGAGCATAGGCCAGTTACTGTCCTCTTAGTGTTCCTGTTGGATTTATCTGTCTTATCAACCCTGTATATTCCTAAGACAGATCCTGTGGCAGATTATCACGGAGATCTAAACCAGAGACTTTGCTGGGGTTGCATCTTGAAATCTGTCTAAAGAGGGCAAATACACGGTTCTCTTGCTGTACCTCAGGTTTGATCTGCCAAAGGGGGAATAGAGAGCCCATATCTTCTTGTTACTTTATTAAAAAAGCCTACCTAGGATTTGAGGAATGTAGAAGAATATGATTGCTAGATTTTAACATGAGGGATACAGGCAACCACCAAAGGTGCTGTTTTGGGTTGAATCCCAGTTATGCCGTGCACCACTCCTTCCTATTGTCCCTGCTCCGAATTGCTTCCAGGCAAGAATAAACCAAGGTAAACAAGCTGGTTTGGTGTGTTTGTGGCCTTAGGGAAAACAAACCATATTAATGATATGTTATATTATTTAATTTTGGGGTTTTTTTAATGCCTTATCAAGTACGGAATAGAAAAATGCTAAATAAATAGTAAATAAAAAATAATGATATGGGAGTTAAAGTCATCCTGGTGTGCAATAACATTAAGTGTGGCTGTAATTATGATTTGGACTTTCCATGGTAAAGGGAGATTTTCTTCCCCCCTCATAACTGGTTTTATATCCTTCTGGAACAAAGTAAAAAAATCTTCTGGCAGTTTTTTAATTGAGGTTTTGTAGCTTTGATGATCTGATGCTATAAAGAAGTCAACCCTTCTGCCAGTTATTTAAGGCCAGATAAGGGTTTGCCATCATGTTGAACGCGTGTTGCTCTGGGTACATGTATCCACATGCTCCTTTCTCTTTCTGCCTTTGTCTCTGGCAGAGGGAATAGGAGACCTTCAGACCAAATAGTTTTACAGGATTCAGGGATGTAAAATAAGTTGTTGTCCCCTTGTTATGTTTGGATTGTATCCCTCTGTGGACATGGCTGGATATACCTGTGGGGTTATAAAAGTGAACTGAAGTCCTGAGAGGACATTCCTGGGAATGGGTTTATGCAGGTGAGAGTTATGACAGAACCACAAATACCTGCAGCACTGCAGAGGCTCTGTTGCTGCCCCACCACTGGATTTTCAGAGGAAACCTTTTCCCCAGCTGGCAGGGAAATACCTGGGACTCTTCTCTGGAGCTGGGGCTTCACAGCCAGGAGCACGTTAGAAGTTAATACAAATTACATGAGCTTTACACCCAGAGCCCTGACTTGCCTTGGGTTACCATTTTGGCACAAAGGGTTCAGGGCACATCCAGCTCTGCAATGGATCCTCTCTGTCCAGTGTCCAGCTTTGCTGCACATCCATCTCATGGTCTGCTCTGACTTAGGAAAGAGCTGGCTTTCGGTGCCCTAAAGCAATAAGAAAGCTATTGAAAGCCACAAACAAGCAAACCCCCAAACCAGCAAAAAAGCAGTAAGAAAGGGGTGAAAAACCCCAACATGTAGGGAACACAGGGCTGTTGGTGGTGATATGCCCTGTCTCTGAGTAACATCAGGCAATAACGTGGCACAGTTAAAGCTGTTACACAGCGTGGATGTCATGGGACTGTCGTTGGACCAGCGTAGCCCCATCGTCTTCAGAGCTGAGTTTGCATACATGTGATGGGAGAATCTTGTATTAATTTTCCCATTTGTTTTGCCTTTTTTTTTTTTTAATGTGTTGATATGTTCTTTTTCGCTTAAATAAAATAAAACACGTTAGGAGTTGGAAAAATCAAAAAATAAAAAGCCCAGGTGCAGTAACAATAGCTGATCGCAAACAAACAGCAGTTCTCTCTTGCCACTCTGAAAAGATAAAGCATGTCATGTACATTAGCAGAAGATAACTGACATTAACACAGTAGGCAAGGTGATTACGTAGCACACTATTGACTCTGCGTGCTCATTACTGCTATTTGGTGGGTTACTTAAGTGGGTACCTGAAGGTTAAGTAATAACTGTGGTAGGAATGAGAGGGAAGCAGAGAGAAAGAGAGAAAGGGAAAAGAAGAGAGAAAACATTGACACAAGGTTAAAATGGGGGAAAGTGGATAAGTGGGGGTGTGGATGTCTGAGGAGGAAAGGTGAGGTGGCTGTGCCTTGGTAAGTGATATTTAAAGGCTGGTGGTTGAGTAAATGATGCAGTCAGTTGTGTTTTCTTTGATATTTTTATGTTTGTAAAATAACAAAAGGAAAATACAACTTTGGGGCAAACCTGTGATCGTGAAAAAGCCCAAAGAGAATCACAGCCTGGATTTTCCAAGACGTATGCTCCCTCCTCAGCTTTCAACAGAACCCAAGAGAGTACAAGGTCGAGATATAGAGGGTTTTTTTTAAAAACCAACTGCCTTTTAACTCATATACTTTTTTTTTTTTCCTTTGGGCCTTTGAAAATGCTTTGTTTGTTTTCATACTTGGAGTGTGCAGGGCCAGAGAATTCCTGAGTCCCCCTCGCACGGCTCCAGCGCTGCGGTGGGAGTCGATGGCACCACTCTCACAGCTCAGGGCACACACAGGGCTGAGTTAAGCCACTGACAGAAACTCTTTGGGGCCTTGGGCATCTTCCCCACTGTGTGGCCCATGTAACGTTCTGTGGGCATTGATGCTTCACTGTGAAATAGTAACTGTGTTCTGGAATTGATGATTAATGCCAGCTTTTCCTCTGGAATGCATTTCTGATGTTATAATATCATGCTGCAGAATCAAGTTTAATTTCAAATTGTATTAACCTATTTACGAAACATATCAAGGGGACATTTTTCAAGGGAATAGTCCTCTTCTTTATATAGATTGAGAAATAAAATACTTCTTTTAATATTGCATTCTCCAGGCACTAAGACTAACTATTTCCCTGGAATTAATATCTAAAAGGGAGCCATTGCAAATTTTATATTGACATGCAGAATGCAACATTATGGCTTTTTTGGGTGGATATGCACAAAATATGTATGTGCATTCCAAACTAACTAATAGGTTTGCAAGTGGTGAACATAAATTTTAATATCTATACTTCCCAGCTTGTAGCAGTGTTGTCTGAAGTCTGGGATGACTGATGTTAATCTTCAACTTGTTTGTGGCTTTCCAAAAAATGAACTCAAAGTAGAATAAAATATGGTGTAATTCCCATTCATATTTAAATTCATAATAGCAAGTGTAATGTGGGATCAGTCCTATATGCTCCTGCTTAACCAAACTTTAAAGTATTATTTTAGTAGCTGTGTTCTTGCATTGCAAAGGGAGGAATATGCACATATGTTAGCTGTTAAACGGGTTGCTGTTCTTAGGGCCTGCACTTAGGTGCCTCCCATATCATAAATTCATCCTCCTGTGCCCTGAAGTTTGGAGTTTTCAAACATTAAGTCAAACAAAGGAAAGGTGGAAGTGATGGTGCCATCTTGATTTCTTCTTGGAGAGCAGCATTTATAGAAGTGTGTCTTATTAGGACACACAGGAGAGTTCTAGCATTTCATTTGTACTATTTCTCTGGAGTTAGACTGAAATTACACAAGCCTCATAGCTGAGAATTTTATAGGTAATCCCTTTGAAGACAGAAGATGAAAGCCTGGCTTCAGCAAAGGAAAGAGGAATTTCTGCTGCTGATCTCGAGCTGGCTCCGTGAGTTTCTTCCTTGGTCTGTCCACGGAGTGAGTCGTTACGCAGCGAGTGCAGTGCTGCTCGGGGTATCCAGATCCATGGCTTTTGTTAGGCTGAGGCACGTTTCATGGCAACATAATGATTGGGAGCCAAATTTCAGAGATGCTGAGCCCCCCTCCTTTCCCCCTGCCACTTGCATTCAGGTCAGTGAAGCCGAGAGTCAAACCCTTCCAAATGAGCGGCATATCAGACAGGAATGAGGCAACGGCTCGGGATGTGCAGGACTTTATTGGGTGTCTCTCTTGTGCTGTAGTTTTAGCCATGAGTGCTGGATTTGTTTGAGAGCAAACAGAGACGCACTAATTGATGAGAGTGTTATGCAAATAAAAAAGAGAAATGGGATGGGTAAAATAAAGGAACTGTAAAACACTTTATTATGCCTGGAAAGCCAAGCTAATCCCAGAGGAATCCTGCTAGGATAAAATGTTAGCTGCTTGGACATTTTAAGCCTCTAAGACTTGTCTTGGAATTTTCTTTTTTAGTTTGCTTTTGTTACTTTGTTAGATCAGTCTACAGAAATGTGGCTCGCATTTTCCTCCCTCCCTCCTTCACTTCCCCCCTGGGCTGAAGGTAACTCAGCCCACGCATGGCTTGCGGGGTAGATGAAATGGTTAAGTGAGTTGAAGCTCAGGTGCTTTGTTCTTGTGCTGGATGCCTGCTGCTGGGAGGCAGGCAGGAGCTCCTCTCCGGACCGACAGCGGGGACTTTGCTTACCCCACAAGACCACAAAACGAGTGGCTGCTGGAGGCAGCTGAGTGCACTGCAGAGCCTGAAGAGGGGCAGAAAGTGGGCCCTTCAGCTCAGCTCCTTCTTTGACCTTTTCTCGTACTGTTTCTCCCACCTTTCATGGACTTTCTCCTTCTTTCACCTCAGATGGGTAGGCAGGGAGGCTGCTTTAATGAAAGCAATACTGTGTCAAGAGGGATTGCTGGCAGAACCCTTCCCAGCCAGTCTGACCTAGCACCTCAGCAATGTTCTTGGCTTTGGCCAGCAACAGCTTGAAAACCCAGGTCTGTTTCTGAATCCAGATGGTGGTGCGTTGCCATATGTCAACAACACATGTCATCCTGATTAAAATTTTAACCACATCCATCCTGCCATCCCCATAAACCATCCTCGGCCCACTGCGTGGCAGAGGCTCCTTCCACGCTGATCCTGTTCCTTGGGCAGGAACGTGCTGTTGGCATTGGTACAGGCAAAGCCATTGCCTCTGCCATGGTATCTGCCTTCCCTTCCAGCTCTGTGCTGGCGAGCTCCACCTGTGAGGGCGCCTTGTCCTTATCAGCACTGCTGGAACAAGGTCTTTGCTTCAGCTAAGTCCAGAGTCAGGTTTTAAGTGTTGGAACAGAACAGGGAGAGAAAAAAAAGCTCCCCCCCCCCCAACCCTAACTTACTTAATCACTTGTTAGGGCCTGTTGAGTTGTCTGTTAGGAAGTGGCCTGCCCAGCCTTGGAAACAGAGATAACGTATTCCTGTTGAAACACAACCTTGTCAGGTTGCCGCTGAAAGGCATTTTGAAGTTGCCGATGTGTAGAAGACCAGCCTATGCTGTTCTGTACCTGGGATGAATGCAGCTCCTTTTCCCTTGGTTTCTAAGCTCTGAGGTGCAGCCTTTTCTCTATGCCATGAACAGGAATCCCAACACTTCCTGGGGCAGGGAACTGTCCTTCAAGGGGTTTGCACAGAAAAGCTCCTTTGTTTGAAGAGACAGTGCCAATGGGCAGCAGGGACAGGGCATGCTATGTGCTGCTAAACTCAGACCTGGGGTCCCATTCCATTCAGTCGTTTGGAGACTGGGATAGTTTGTGAAGTGGAAGTGGTTTCCCCAGCTGTGCCTCTCAGTTCTTTCAGCTTGGTTTCTGCAGCAGCTTCCCCTCTGCCTATAGGTAATGCTTGCAGAACATTTATCCCTTTGGCTAATTTCATTCCAGTATGACAGACAGATTAAAGCTCTCAAAGACTCCAAGTTTCTAATTTTTTTTTGTTTGTTTGTTTAAAATGGTAGCTGAGCAGGGAGGAGACACCCCCATCCATATCCTCCCAGGGGGAACGTCGGCAGGGCGAACCTCACCTTTGTCTGTCCGGCGTGGCCGCCGGCAGACGCAGAGCTTGGAAGCAGCCACACGCAAGCTGCCTCTTGCTCTTCCAGATGTGGGGGCCAGAGGTCGGGAAGGGAGGAATCACAGGGAAGGGGAAGATGAATCATAAAGGAGTTGGGGGAGAAGTGCAGGATGTTGTCCTGGGAGGAATGAAGACATGCGATGCGAATCCTCAGGAAACAAGGCTTTGTTTTCTGTGATGGTTGTGGAACAACTCATCTTTCTGAGAAGAAGAGAGGTGACAGAGGAGAGGAAAGAAGCTGAAATGGCTTCTAGTTATTAAATATTTTGGTTTATATGTGTATATTTCCCCACACTTCTTTTTAGTATGGTGGATCTAGAGGCACTTTTTGAGCTCGGTTCTGGTAGGGCATAGAACTGTAGTGATAAAATGTCTGCTCCAGAGCTTGTGGAAATTGGGAAAACTGGTGGTAGACATCAGTTGTTGTAGCTGAACTTGTCTGTGGCCTAGGAGAATTGTTTTTAAAACTGTGTTGCTCCAGTCCCCAAGGGAAATGTGGGATGTTCCCCTTCTAAACATAGATATGGCTTGTGAGTAATCTCCTAAATCACTGCCAGTTAGTAAAAAGTGTATTATGAAACTTGTAAGAATGAACCTTCTCATTTCCTTTGGAGGGAAAAAGATGTTTTGGAAGCCAAGGATGCTGAAGTGCTGACCTGCAGTAAGGTCTGGGACCACATGAAGCACTCTCTTCCAAGCTTGGGTCTCTCCATCACAGAAACAGAAGTGGTATCCCTTCGTCCAAAGAGGAACCTAAAGGTACCACTTGGACCGGAGATAGGAGTCTGGACAAGTTCTTGTAGGGAAAGAACTCAGTCCCCTACCTACTACTGACAGTTTGGTTGCATTTCTAGAGCAGATACCTCCAATGGCATCTTCACTTTCACGTTGCAAGTCATAGAGATACAAAATACAGAACAGATGAGGTACCTGAAAGAAGAAGAGAGAGAGCTTCTCTAATTCACTGTGCATGGCTGCCTGCAGAAGGAAAGGGATGTATTTGGATCTCATTTTTCTGGGCAGTTACATTCTTTCAAGACAATGCCAAGAGTGTGCTTTCGGTTCTCTTCCAGTGACCGAGTGCCTGGATGGGTAGAGGTGGGTAGAGTGCCAGTGCAGAGGGATGCTATTTATGCAGCAGAGCTTGTTGCCCATTTTTATTTAGTATACATTTGCAGCAGCTATTGAGTTAGATTCCTGGCTAGAGTAACACAGCGCAGCTCCGTTGGCTCCTGTGCTTTCCATAGTTCAGGCTCTGGCATATGTTTTCCTTTCAATGTATATTGACTGCCCGGTCTGTTAAAGCTCTCGTCGCTGAACCTACGCTGTTGTGTAACACACTGTTGACTCTTTGCAGGGCTGCTATGAATAGCGCCGGAGGAAATGAAGTAGCTGTGAGGATGACTTCTCTCACACTATATAAAGTCTGCTAGAGGTTGATACAAAATGTAAATGGCAAAGTTAGATGTGGAGCCTGAGTCTAGTGGAGAAATCATAGAAAGGTTAGGGTTGGAAGAGACCTTAAAGACCATGTTGTTCCATCCCCTTCATTCCACACCTTTCACTATCCCAGGTTGCCCCACGTTCCATCCAACCTGGCCTTGAACACTTCCAGGGATGGGGCAGCTACAGCTTCTCTGGGCAACCTGTGCCAGGGCCTGCCCACCCTCTGAGAAACCAGCTTTGATGAAGTCCAGTCCCAGTTTTGCCTCTGACCAGCTCAGGGATTTGGGGACCTGCCTGTGTTTCAGTTTCCTCTTCCATGAAATGGCAATAATGTGTGAGGATTAATTAGTCAGTGGATGGCAAACCCTGGATTTTGCAAATGCTGGTGTAGCTGTTTCAAAAACTTCCTTTTCTGGGTTAAAAGGAAACAAGCCTAAGGATTATCAAAGTCTTAAGCAATATTGTTGGATATTTTTTCAGTGACGCAAATAGAGATCTCATTTTTAAAAAGATCAGAATGGACGTTGATGGTAAATAAAATCGCCAGCCAGTAACTTGCAGCGACTAAAACAAATTTGATTAAGCATTAACTGTGGAGAAACCTTCGTAGAGGCAAGTAGAGACTGTAACCCTTGGCTTGTGGCTCTCTTCATTTCCAATATATGCATGTACTCACCACCCACTGAATACAGGCTGGATCCCTTTGGGGTGCAGAGTTTGAGTGCTTTGCAGTCATGGTGAGGAAAGAGGGGATCTTACTCCTTGTGTCCCAGACCAGGACACTTAGGGACATGCCTTAGGTGTTCGTGCTGGAGAAAAGGAGGCTCGGGGGGGCCCTTGCTCTGTACAACTCCCTGACAGGATGGTGGAGCCAGGTGGGGGTCAGACTCTGCTCCCAGGGAACAAGGGACAGGACAAGAGGAAACTGCCCCAGGTTGTGGCAGGGGAGATTTCGATTGGAGATTGGGGGAAATTTCTTCTCAGAAGGGTTTGTTGGGTATTAGAATGGACTGCCCAGTGCAGTGGTGGAGTCACCAACCCTGGAGGGATTTAAAGTGTGTTTAAATGTGCCACCTGGGGACATGGGTTAGTGGTGGGCTTGGCAGTTCATGGTTGGACTCAGTGATCTTAGAGGGCTTTTGCAACCTTAGCTTGAAGAAAAGACCACCCCACTCTCCAGCCTCATTTATTTGCATGTGTGCAGCAGTAAGTGAAAAATCACAGTATTTGTACCCCTTGCTTGCACTGGACTGTTGCATTTGCAGTCCTGACATCAGGCTTTGTGAGCCCACCCCTGAAATTCCTGCCTTTTTGAAGGCTTTAGGCTTTTTTCTTCTTGTTTTCTCAACGATGATATTTGTGGTTTTATTCTTACCAGACTGTTTTCTTTAATTTAATGAGATTTATCCTCCGGGTTTGAAAGGGAAATCCTTTGGTTTTGTCAGTTAGGTGTTTAGTCACAACAAGTCACGTGTGAGTGTTTTTCATCGGTGGAGAGAGACGGATGCAGCTGGAGAAGGCAACTCCAGTGTGCTGGGGATAGGAAGGCTGCTGGGCTGCTCTGTCTCTGCTGGTGTCCTGGGAAAGCTCAGGGAACTCACTTTGAAGCAGATAAAGCTTGGTTAGTGGCATCAGCAAAGACAGAAGAGCAGGCAGAGCTGTTGCACTTATCATACCTGCAGTTTATGAAATGAAGGAGTTAAGTTTCCCAACCTGACACAAGGGTAGCACCCTGTTATTTGCTTAACAAAGATTTTTGTGTCTGCGTCTCGCTAACCCAGTGTGTTTCAAATTCACTGCAAATAATTCTTTCAGCTGTTTCCTAGACATCCTGTCACGCAAATGGATAAAACAATATAGCCAGCTCAGTGGAAAAAACAATAAATTATACAATAAAAACGTATACAGTGTACTCTTTGTGTTAGGGCCTGACTCAGCACTGCCTTACTCCAGGTTTACACCAGCAAAACTTGACTTCCATGGTCAAACAGTGGAAGGAGACAGTGGCACATCAGGCTGGTAGCAGTGGGATTATGCCGAAGTTTTAAAAATTATTAAGAACAAAATAGCCATGAAATCCTGCATATGAAGTTCATTACTTTCTGGTAACGGTGACTTTGGTAGGATTAACATTTAGGAAAATATTTCTTCTTAGAACAGTTTCGTATGCATATTTAAAAACTGGAAATCCTCTGTTTGCACAGGAATGCCATTAATGTTGTAAATCAAACTGCACCATTAAGGAACATACTAAAAATTGAGGAATTAAGAGAAATGGTCTGTTTTTTAACCAATAAGCCAGGTTAAAAATATATATTTAATATAAATGGCTACTTCTGGAAGCTGTAAGCAGCACGTACCTCCATGCAGGCAATGGATTTGGATGCTCTCATTTTCTCTCTGGAGGTGCTTGCCTCTCTCCCCTGGTTACATTTGGTATTGAGACTCCTTAGAGCAGGCATGAGGCCAGGCACCCAATGGAGCTCCAAGGAGAGGATATAATTAAGTAAGTTGAAATCCTGACAGTTTTTTACAGAGACTGAAACTCAAATGTCCAGATTACCTGGGAATGCTGCGAGTTAATGGTTTCCCCTCGGGATAAGGGTCTTGGAGCAGGGAGGTGCACGTGGGGACTGTATCAGGTTAACATCTGGCAGGTCATGATTTACAGAACCCAAGAACGGGGCACGCAACTCGGTGCTTTCAAAGATCTTTGTCCCAGTTCCAGTTTAATTTCCTCCCAGCCCTGCATATACACACAGAGCCCCCTTCCCATCTGATCTCTATATAAAGGAAGGTGAATGATGTGTGTGAGGAAGCGAGGAGGATGCCTCAGGGCCAGCCCAGCAGCCCTAAGTAGGTGTTGCAGCGTGCCCCCGAGGCATTTCTCCCGGCTGTTCCAGGGACCTTCTGGGAGCTGGTGGGAGAAGTGACTTTCCAGTCTGAGCTGGGACTCAAGTCTGTGCAGAAGCAACCCACAAGGTACCGGGCTGTGCTAATTATGGAGGTGAATATGGGTTGTACAACCTCTCCAACAGGCTTAGGTCTCCAAATATCCAAATTTGTTCCATAGGAACCATGGAGCAGCCACTGAGCATTCGGTGTCAATCTGCTTGTGTTTAAGTGCGAGGAGTGGGGGATTGGTGGCCCAGCGCCAGACCTGGGCTGCCAGAAGAGCTCAGAAGTTTCCTGATCCTGCTCCCCACCTCCCGTCTCCGAAGGGAGCTGCCGCCTCTTTCCCATGACAGCTTTGTCACCCGTCCAAAACGCAGGCATTTGTCAGGATGTTCTCTCCTTTCCTGTGATGGAAGAGACTCTGTTTCTGCTTGTGGCGGGGAAGGAGTTGGGTTTTTGTGGTCTTCCCATGCACGGACTGGTTATTTTAGGGAATAGGCGATAGCAGCACCATGCTCAGGACTGGGGTGGCACCTGATGGGGTCGGGCCGATCTGCACACACGCCACGTGCAAGGCCAGTGTCCTGCAGGAGTGAGGGGAAACCTGCCTTCATCCACAGCCAACTGGCTCCCCCAGAACCCCTGGGTTTGCAAATAGCCACTTTTAGTCCCGACATGGGACAATTTTCAGTGTGTTCTCAAAGTCAGCATTTAATCCCCAACCCCCAACTGCACTTTTACTCCACTCCACACTTGCCATTTTAACATCAACCCACACAGATTCTCACAGGATGAAGAGAACCACTGCTCGTACTATATAAAAGCAGACACGTAAGGCTGCATTAAGATAAACACAAAACAGCATGGAAGAAAGGTGTTTAATTTGCAGACCAAAGATCCTAGAAGTTTGTTTAAGGATAATCTCAGTGCATGAGTGGGTATCCCTTGCTCACACTGGGACCAAATAACAGCCCAAGTGCATGGTGCACAGTTGGGCCCTCATTTACCAAATTATATCATTCTCACTAATGTTCCCTGGGTCAGTGGGTGAGGCAGCTGTGGGTTAGGACACTACAAATCTGACAAGAATTAATGCATTAGTAATTCTTCTTAAGCCTGTAATGTATCCACAGCTTCCAGGGGAGGTATTTTCAGATAAGAAATGTAGAAGTCAGTTGTTATATTAAGCTGCCTCTCATTAATGGGAGCCTTTCTTGCTGTCATTTCCGATTGCATTAGCGGCAAATTCTGCTCTTTCAAAGATTAATGGTCTGAGTGGAATCTGTAGCGGAAACGTGGTCTTACGGTGGAGGTGGTGGCAGGGGACACAAGTGAGTTGGCTTTAGATCGTGCCTTGGCCTCAGACATCCTGGGCATATTGCTCAGGGAGCATCTTGATACTTGGACCCCTGTGTTATGAGTCAGAGATGAGTACAGGTAGGCTCTGGGTGCTTGGGAAGCCCCTCTCACACTGACTAGGGCTGAAAGTCTAATCCCAAATATCCATGCTTTGGTTTCCCTCCCTGCAAACTTGTTGTGAATTGTAACAGCAGCTTCCTGCAAAAGGATCTTGAGGAGTTTCATTGATTTCTAGGGTGAGTTGTCCAGATTTGATATTGGTTATACTTGTAAGAGTGATTCACTGGCACAGGTTGCCCCAAAAGCTGTGGTTGCCCCATCCCTGGAAGTGTTCAAGGCCAGGCTGGATGGGGTCTGAGCAACCTGGGCTAGTGAAAGGTGTCCATGACAAGGGATTGGAACAAGATGGTTCTTCAGGTGCCTTCCAACCCAAACCATTCTGAGATTCTGATTCTCCTGCTCTGAGCTAACTGGTGTCCCAGGACTTACAGATCCATGTGGTCTGGGGAGGAATGGACACATGCTTGTAGCAGGGACACTCCTTCAAGATTTTACATTGTTCACTGGCTGCAGAGATATTCATGATTCAAAACAATGTGCTTCAGTTGACTGATGAATATTGTCTCCCAAAAAGCCATTAAATACCAAGTATACTTTTCAAATAGGATATGAGAAACTATCTGTATGCAGACAGTCCTGCAAATTTGTTGTAAACAAATTTATTCTCCCATAGCACACCTACACCATAAGTCAAGGCACTGTCATGTGCAAGGTGTCTAGGCAAAGATGCATTTGCCAGCTCTCGTTCCAGCCTGCAGAAGGACTCTTTAGGTGTTCCCAGATGGTACTCTCATGAATCCCTCTTCAATTAAGTGAAATTTTTGCAGCACTGACTTGTTAATACGTCTTGCTTAGCTGTCCCTTTTATTCAGAGTCACTCTCTGCTTTTGGAGGTTCCCTCCTTTCTCCCCCATCCATCACAACATTGTTGTAATAAAAAAACCTTTTCAACACCCTCCACCCCCAAATCATTAAGCTAAGAACTGCCATTATAAATGTATATGTAGCAGAGCAGAGGAAGTACCAGTGGGAAGACGTGGCAATGTCACTCATTTCTCATTGTGTTTTAAGTACAATCTGCCCTGTTGCCTTCTTATAGATCCAGTGTTTTTATAACACTGAGGTTTCTGAAGTTGCTGCCTTTGTTGGTGCACTTGCTGCACAAGCAGATGCAGTGATGGGGCTGCAGCCAATGCTTGGGCTCCTCTGCAAGTGCTCTGAAAGAGCTTTCACATTTGGCAAAGTTAATTTTGCCGGCTTGTGATTCCCTTTACCCCACAGCACTGGTGTAAGAGGGCAGCAGCCTGACTGAAACAAGGCTTCGTAACTCCAGTTGCATCATATGTGGAGGAGCAGGCAGAGTTTGGTTTTGGTGGTAGGAGTGAGTTACAGCCACTGCTCTGTGGTTCCAGCCGTGTACTCTCCTTCTGTTGGAGCCAGACTGCCACGCTCCTCCTGGTCTCCTCCTTTGCCTTCACTTTACTCCTAATAAACTTAATTAATGTTCAGCTACTGTGTCCTCTGCCGGGCTCTGTGGAGCGAAACCTCCTCCCAGTCAGACATGACCTGGCAAGCTCCACTGTCCCGGGGAAACTTCGGACTTGTGACACAGCCAGACGTGGGGCCAGCAATGGCCCAGCCGCAGAGGACTTTGTGCAAGATGGGGATGAGTTTGTAACAAGGCTGCTCTGCGGGCTGCCAGCGCTTCCCAAGGGCTGGTTTGGCAGCCTGGCCGTGCCAGGACCCTGGGACCTTCCCACTGTGCCCACTGTCCCCCAGCCAGCGGAGGAGGTGGTGGCCCTATGCCACGCAGGGATTCCCTTTCCTCAGGGCTGCCAGGTTAGAGCAGCTTAGTTCCACTGAAGCAGAAAGTAGCGGCGCTGCAGCGAAGAGCCGGGCCCTTTCAGTGTGTAAATCACGAACGCCGCATGTGGATCTGATTTTCGGCGCAGGGGTTTGGCGTGGGGTGTTTTTTTATTCACTCCTCCAGACCCAGGGCTGATCTGCTGCCGCAGAGAAACTCGCCCGAGTCCGAGGCTGCCCCTCTGTCGGAGAGACGAGATATTTTCACGCTTTTATCTGTGCAAATTAAATGAGTTAATATGGGATTTAAAAAAAGCGTTTGTTTATATTGTTGTCCTCCTCTAGGGTAACCATCCACAAATTGATCTAAAAAGATTGTATTTGCTTCAGGGAAAAAAAAAAGAAAATTGTATTAAGCTGCAATCACACTAATTATTGACTGGGGGGAGCTGAGCTCTGGGTATCATGGAGATTATAATAATTATATGGAGCTGGGTTTTAAAAGCAGTGTCCTCCGTGGCTCTGGGCATTGAATTAAACTGCAAGTTTTCTAACAGACTTCTCAGTTGGCAGTAGTAAGGTCTGGGTGAAGAACAAACTATAAACTACACAGTAATCAAAGATTAAAAAAGGTAATTCCGAAGGAGAAGGAGAGTAAGCGTGATCCTTCAGATTAACATTTTAACTGAACCACGGCTGCAGCAGAAACTTTAGTTCAAGTGAGAACATTCTGCATGACTTCTAAATTTGTCATTTTGTGTACAGCATTTGTGTACTGGCAAAAGGCTTAGTGTTAAAGGCATTTCTGTCAAAACAACCCGTTGCTTTGGGGGACCTAGTATGAACTTTATTGGCAAAAGCATTTTTTATTTGTATAAGGTACAGTTACAGTAGAGGAGTTTGCCAGCAGAGCCGTACGAGGAGTTTCTTTGCCAGGCTGACCTACCCCGTAGACTCGTTCAAAGTAGTCGGTTGTACGTCGGATTCTCTTTGCTCTTATTAACAGCAGAGCTCCTTGTGCTCGCAGGGAGCGCGGGCTTTGCGCTAATTACTGCACTCTAACTGTGGGAAGGTGTCAATGCCAGGGGGTTTGGTTGGGATCCTGTGCTGGTGGAGGCAGCCGAAGGCTCCTGCCCTCCGTGCCAGCACTGTCGGCTGTGGGGTACCCCATCGATGACGGGCTGGGGTGCTGCCACTACAACCAGTCCCGTGGAAACACGGCAGCCTGAGCTGCTGGTGGGATGAGAACAGCAAGAACACGCAGTGGTAAAACTCGAAAGAAGCAAGATTTTTTAATAGAAAAGGGGAAAAAAAGAGTAGTTCAAGGTAGTGGAGATTGTTTAAAAACGTAGGTAGGACAGGGGTCATACACAGAGGCATCACATTCCCTAAACTGACTGTATAATGGGAAAAATGAGACAATCTTCCAGGGACACAAACTCAATTAAAATGGATCTTTATGTATCTCGCTCCAGCCATTAAAACTTAGCCAGCTATCGCACTTTTTAGTGCAGAGCAGTGTCACACATCCATCGCATTCAAACATGCAAGCAATGTTTTCCCCGATATGGTTAAGTAACCCAATACTTTGTATAGCTGAAAGATCAGTCGAACAAAGTATCCATCTAATTAAATCTAATCAGTCAGTGCACAAGCTTACATTGTGGTCATTGCCTTGGTATGTACGGGAGGGTTTGAAGCAGTGAAGCGAGGGGCATGGGATTGAATAAGTGTTAGATGATGAAAGGCAAGGGTTAAAAACTTTCAAACTACAGTGTTAACATTTCTTCCCTGTCATCAGCTATCTGATATTTTGGTATTTCAGAGGGGAGGAGGGGAGAGAAAAGAAAAGAAGAAAAGAAAGAACAAACGAAGTATGTGTGGCATCTCGATCCTGGGTAGAGTTCTCTGGAAGCTGCAGAGCCCTGAGTTAGTCTATATACAAAACTAGTGGCATCCTTTCATTTGCAATCGAGGCTTCCCTTCAGTATAATGGTAGTGCTGTCTTAATGATGGAAAGTAACACTTTTCTAACTTTTCAGTCTTCTAGTGGCAGACTCTGGATGTCTTGAGCAGGAAGGTGGTCAGTTCTTTGCAAGACACTTTTATGGAAAAAAAAGCTCAAAGTTTGGTGTAGGAGCTGCAGCACACGTATCTGTGTCTGATGTGAATAATAACTACCACTCCCTTTATCCCTGTGATCCAGATAAGCTCTCCTCACCACAGAATAGCAACAGACCCTTACTCATAATCTTTCTAAATGTCTTTTGGTTTCTGAGGCTGCTCCTAAAACCTCACCCAGAGCTTCAGCAGCGTGAGGACAGGTCAAGCCAAGGGCAACTTTCTGCTCTTATGCAAGTGGGCAAAACGGCACTTCGGGGAAGACTTTGGCCATGAACTTGTTGCTCATATGAACTCTGACCATGTGGCCAAAACAAACCTAAATAATGTTCCAGAGGTTGGGGCAGGTTCTCAGGGCAAATCGATGCAGGTCCCCTGAGATTAACAGCACTCTGCTGGTGATTGATGCCATGGGGGGCCTTGGCCCCTTGTCACATTGCTGCTGAAATCCCAGAGAGGCTCACCCTCATCGCCTTCCTGCAAATCTTTTTCCATTCACTTCTTCCTTCTCAACTCTGCATTAAATGAGCCAGGGTAGCCTAATCTGGTGGCGTGGCCCAGGGCTGTGCTGGGGATGTTGCAAGGCTTCTTTTTGCTCCATGTCATAAGTGCTGTTTGCTGTTGTCCCTCTCCGGGTTATCGTGCTCCAGACAGGTAAATAGAATCATGGGACTGTTCCCATTCCAAAAGGAATGGTGTGTGTTTAGTCCTGTCTTTATCATTCTACCTGTGCTGGAGATATTTTCCTTACTGCTGGGTAAGCCCAGATGTACACCATCTGCTTGTCTTATGATCTTTGACATGATTGAGAGGCCACCAAAAATACCCAATGATTGCATACTTTTCGACTGACTGGTATAAAAGGAGAAGATGTTAATAATCAAGCGAATAATATTTGCTATTTTGGGGCCTCCTGAAATTCTTGGGAGATGTATTTTGAAAGTAGAAGTTAAACACTCTGTGTGCATAAGCCTTTGCATACATCTCTTCCCTTAGCCATATGTTTGAATACACACAGTTTCAGATGAAATATAGCAGAGTCTATTTTAGGTGTGTTTGAAAAAGTCAATAGCCTTAGATTGGCTGCCACAGCCTGCTCTTGTCAGCCGTTTCATTTCTGAATTTCTGTGAAGTCACAGGGTCTCGAGACCAAATATATGAAATACGCCTTATACCTCTTGGGTAAAAAGTAAAAATATCCTTCTCGGTGCACTTTTGAGCAAAATACTTCATCCATTACCCTTTGGAGAGATTTTGCCTCTGCAAGGCTGGATTGCCTGTTGCCAGCAAGGAGATCAATGGGAGCCCGAGTCCCTCAGCATCTTGCCAGAGCCTCACTCCAGATGTCCGATAAAACTCCACGGGGCTCATGCTTTGAAAAGAGCGTGGGCTCTGCGAATCGCTGTTGCAGTAATAAAATTGCACCTATTCCAGATCTTGTCTTCTCTGACCAATTAGAAGAGCATGTTTTCTGCTTAGGGTTTGTAAAAGTTGGCTGACCAGCTGGGTTTCATTCCTTTCTCCTTTCTTTTTTTTTTTCTTCTCCTTTTTCTTTGGTATTTTCTCCCTTTTTTTAATATATAACATTTGAATCCATGTTCAGCGCCATTCCCTTTGATAGCTCATATGCTGGTTTACGAGCATGGCAAAACCAAAAAAGGTCAGATAAAGGTTAAGAAAGACAGTTATCAGGCCTGTATAAGTGAGGTATTTTTAAGGCTCTGCTAATTGGCTGCACAGTTAAAGCATCATTCATAAAATAGTGTGCATTAAAATGACCATATCCATTTTTAAGAGTATTGAGATTATTCCTTTGCCAAAAGGATTAACTCCACCTTCTCATCACTGCCTTTATACCGGGGTGTTTTTCCATGGGAGAGAATAATTTTGGGCATTTTGCCGACAGTATTCAGGCTTAGACCCCTCACTATTTAACTGTTACAGCTGGCAAAATCTGGGACTGAAAATGTAGCCACATAACATGGAAACAGCCAGAACAATAAGACAGGCAAATCTTTTAAATCTGTATTTTATAAAACATCTGTTAAAGAATATTAAGTCAGAAGTTCTGTTCACATATTTGCTGTGTTTCGCTTATTAAACTCAAACATTACAGCTTGCTTTATTTTTCTTAATAGAATTACTCGTCAGGCTTAGGAGAAAGATTGGAAAAAAAAATTATCCTGTTTTTTTAGCCTTCTCTGAAGCCTCTGGAGTAATGACCCAGGCATTCTGGCCTGAAACCCTGGCAGATTTTACAAGGGCTGCTGGTTGCATTCACCTGGTTTGGAGGGAAACGTAACAGATTTTCCTCCTGATGTGTTTGCCCGCGTGCTGAATCGCTGCCATAACCCGTCCTCGTTTTGTGGCCAGCCCGCGCGGCAGCCGGCACTCATTTGTCTTTTGTCTTCCAACCATCTCTCATTCTGGGTCAGCAAATTCTGGTTTTCCTGAGAACTGGAGTGTCCAAATCAACATCTCAAACCCAAACTAAAACATCTGCCAGGTCTCGTGTGCTGGCTCAACTGGCAGGAACTATAAAACCAAGTAAGGACAGGCCCAACTTAACCCAAATTTTCCAAAATGTTTACAATGTGGTGGGTGAAACCACGAGAAACACAGACTGCAGAGTGGTTCTTCCAGGTGCATTCCTTACCAACCACAGTCAGTATGGGAAATGCTGGTGATACCCACCCTGGTTAGAAACTGAGGGAGCCCCTTGGGTCTCCAGCTGGGAGTCCCAGAGTAGCAGCAGGGTCCGAAAAGCCCCCACACCACCATCTGATGTGTGGGGAAGTGGCCTCGGGCTGCATGCTGGGAAATGGGCTGGAATTCGTGGGACTCCAAACTCAGTCTCACTCCCCTACCCCAAACTCATGAGTGCTGGGCTGGTGGATACTGTGAAAATTCGTATGGTAGATAGGTATGAAAATGGATTATCTGAAAAAGGCTGTTGTTAACTTTTTTAGCACCAGTGCCTACTAACAACTGGAGTGGCAGGGCAAACAAATGATTAGAATATTTAAGGCACTCATATATCTTGAGTCTTGCAACCTTTTCATGTAAGCTGGCAGCTTGCAAATGTCTTACTGAACTGGATAACTTATATTGAGCAGGTACTCCTGGGTAACAATTTTCTACGTTCTATCAGTCTCGCAAAAAAAGGCTGTAAGCACTTCTGGCTGCTGGTATAGGCATATTTTGAGTATATATTTTATGCAAGAGTTTGACTCTATCTTGTACCATCTGAGGAACATAAAGATTTTTTTTTACCTGGGCACACTGAAGGGTGACTAATTGTTTTATTCTGTTTTATTTAAACCGAGTAACAGCATATATAGACTTTACTTGATGCTTTACTAATTTATTGTGGCAATGTGGTATTTAGACCACTGTTTAAGTGAAGTTTGCCAGTACAGTTAAAAGAAATTAGAGACACCATCATTGCTAAATCACTTTACCATTCAAAGACGAACTGTAAACATATGCATTCATTTAATTATAATAGTACCAATTATAAGAGAAATTGTAATGCCGAGAGTAGTAGCTTTTATGTGATCATAATAATGGCATATATTTATCTTGGTTTGGCAAGTTAGGTCTTTCTTTAATAGTTGGCTTTGCTTAAATAGAATGTGGTTTGTTAAAACCCACACTAACCCCCACACCCTTCCATTTGTTATTGCCCAAATAATGAACAATAATCATGTGGTATAAATGATTAATGTATACATGGCTTAGCAAGTATCTTTGAGGTTTAGAAAGTGTTTTTATTTTCATTCTTGCACCGGACCAAGCAATAGTCCAATTGCATGTTACTCTTCAGTATTGGACAGAGAATCTTTTTGCTTTGGGAGAAGTGATAGGAACTTGAAGCCCGCTCGAGTCTGCTCTCTTTGAAGTTTGCCACAATTCCAGAGCCAGCCTCCGGAGAAGTGAGTCCATTGTTTCTGGGGCAGTTTGCTTCGTGCCTGTTATCTGCTAAATCACAATTTAATGTCACATGTAGGAGAGCCAAAGCTTTGCATTCCATTCCTGAGCAATTAATACAGTCCGCACGAGGAACATCCCACAGAGGTAGATTTGAGGAGTCTTCCAGTTATCCTCTCCAGATAAAATAACCTCACTCGGCGACACGTACAGCAGCGTCTTTTAACGTGCGCCTGCAACTCCCAACCCGAAGTTTAGCAAGTTCTGTATCTCACTTCTATTTACATCTGATTTCTTTGGAGCCTAATCAGTCCCAGTGATAAAAACAAAAAAAAACCAAAACAAAAAAAAAAACCCACCGAACAAACTCTTCCCTTTCGAGATTAATTTTTAAAGTGTCAGCCATACGCGACTATTTTCAACAAGATTACCCCACGCAAATGAAGGGGGCTTTATCTTGGGCGCCGCAGCGAGCGGCACAATGTTGTCACAGCTCCGCAGACAATGCCACCCATTTATAAGAGGATTCAAAGAGTTAAAAAAAAAGGCATTACTTGAAACTTGATATAAAACCTGTGGCCAAAGCAGGCTATGGGCTGGAGCACTTGATTATTCTTTTATCAATAAATAAGAGTGGCATACAGTTAATTTCAGCACTGTAATTGAGCGGTGCATTCTGGGAGGCTGCAAAGCACTGTAAGATGAGGAAATGTTTTAGAGACTAATCATGAGAAGAAAGGAGCCTTTCATAGCCCTTATGATGCTGTTGTCAGAGCTAAAGGCAGATAATGATTCAGTAATAATGGCACATTGTGAATATTTAAGCTGAAAAGATTGGGACAAAATGAGCAGACATTGTTGGTTTGCTAAACTGAACAGTTGGTCTTTGGGCTCCAAAACTATCTACAACTCAAATTTGGGGCTCAGAAGTTGCAAAATGAATAAAGAAAGATTTTTTCAGGACGCTGGCCTGGCACAGAGGTTGTGCATGGAGCCTGCACGGGGCCTCTTCACTTACTTTGGAAATCTGAAATTGATAGTCGAAGGGGTTTTTTTCATGACTCTCTGAACTGACAAAGTACAATACACTGCAGACTGTGTAAATCTCCCTCCATTTAGGTGCCAGAAGAAATCACTTCAGAAGAAAATCAGTTTTAGTAATGACCTAAAATATTAAATATAGAATAGAGAGTGTCATATTGCAAATAAGTTGACTCATTTGCATTTTGTCTCCGGGGCATTGGTAGTGCTATAAAGAGACATGCAGCTGAATTTATGTACATTGTCTTTTTTCCTCATTACTACATTCTGGATCTGTTAGTTGTCTTTCTTTAAACATCTGTTAAATGCAGTTTCATGAAGCTGTACGTTCCCATATGTTTGGGAACGGTATCAAAGCGTGGAGCTTTTGGCCTCCTTTACAACCTTTTGTCTCTGAGAAAAAGGTGGATGAGCTCTGGGGCCGGATTCTGCTGGAGCCCAGGGCCAAGGAGCACTGTTGCTCTCTGTAGGAGACAGATAAGTTTTCTAAAAATGTAAAAACCAGCACAGATAGGGACCAAGAACATACCCTGGATCCTGTTATTGATACTTTAAAATATTGTTCATTTTATTTTACGAAAAAGCGCAGGATTAAAAAGAAAACTTACCAAACCCAAAACTTTTGGGGCTCTTAGGGCAACTTGTAGTCTCTATAATTTTCTGCAAGTTAAATCACGGGGAATTCAGAAAGTTTGGCTGTGTAGGGACAGGCAGGAGAAAACATCTCCCTCACTTTTACAGACACAGTAAGCCCTAATTTATTATTATCTTTACAATGACATAAACTATTCCAGCCCTAGTATTTCTTTTCCAGAAACACTTCTCATGTGTACTTTCACACAAAGGAGAAACAAACTCCTGCATCTATACATCTGTTTTTCCTTGAGAAAAAGCAATTACTTACAATAAACAGCTTCAAAACTTTAATCAAAATACAGTTAGAAAAAGTTTATCTTTTTGCAAAATTCTTTTTAAAAACAAGCTCCATGTTTATAGTAACACTCATTTTTATCCATATGCTTTAAATCTGTGTATTTACTCAGTTAGGCAATATTTTTAACTTTCTTTCTCCCCCCCAAGTCTGTATTTTTACTGAAAAGTTTCTTACAAAGTCATTTATCTATTAAGAAAATTTAAAATCCCAGGACCAGGTCCTCCTCTGGGGAAAAGAAGCATTGCTGTAAGAGTCCACAGGCGCTGCAGTTGTCTGCAATAAAAAGAGAAACCCAGTTTCTTCATGGTTTCCAGGGCCCCAGTCCTGCATACTTATGCACTTACTTCACTTAACTACTGGAAATGAGATCACCCGCAGCTCTGGTGTGTGCCTCTGCCGTGCAGGGAAGGGCGGCTGCACGGTGGGATCGCTCCGGCTACCAAAACAAGCTCCAGCAGACCCTGCCCGAGCCTCTCGTGCCCTTTGCCAGGTAGACAAACCCTGCCAGGTAGACAAGCCCTCAGTGGCCTGGTTTTGCAGCGCTTTGCCGGGCAGCTCGTGGGCTTGGCACGAGGTGTATGAGCCTTTGGGTGTTTCTGGAGCAGGACACTGATGTGTGGGCAGTGCCCATGCTCAGGTCGCAGCGACCCAGGCAAATCTTTTATTTGGATTTGCATGACGTTGCCCATTTTGCTTTGACTTGTCAGTTTGTTACAACTCCCCAGGTAAAAAGGCAGTTTTAGTCTGAAGCGCTGATTTGATTCAGCGTACTTGGGTTACGTCTAAGGACTGGTAACTCTACTCTGCCCTTAAGGGCTTTCTTTCATTTGCCTTGCAAAGCTCAGCAGTCTCTCTGTGTCTCCTGCTCCGTCCTGGAAGAGCATTTGGAGTGCAGTGCCCAAGTGCATCATTGTCAGATTTCAGCCAGCTCCGACACAGTGGTGGGGGGATTCAGAGCTCTGATTTGCCCCAATACTGAGGTCACAATCATTAAATGAAGTAGCCCTGATAAGTTCAGTGAAGATCTGGCCCACAGATCCTTTGCCGAATGTAGTCCGATCTGGATGCAGAATTTCAATATCCCCAGTGCCTGGCTTGCTTTTGATCTTTCTCACCCAAGTGATAAAGGTACAAGAAGAACTGATTAGCGTTGGTCCATCTTAACGTTTAGGAGCCGTGTTGCAGCTCCAGTACAAATTGCAGCAGCATGTATAATCCATACTAATAGCTCCTTGCAGCAGGGAATTCGAGGCACAAATTTCCCCTTTGCTGCCGTCATCAGAGCCTCCAGTTCATGCCGTCAAGAGAAATTCATAATTGTCAAGTGCTCAGGCGACCAAGTCTGCGCAGGACAAACAACAATCCCCGATTTGTTTGTTCCGCCCTCTCTCTTCCTCCATCCAGGCCATCCGAGTTGTCTGAGAGCACTTCACATGTTGCCCTTGGCCGAGGACGGCTCTGCCTGGAGCATGTCCAACTTGGCGTGGAGACGTTCTAATAAAGCTCCAAATGATGCTTGTTGCCAGTGAGGAGGGGGATGAGGAAGGTGAAGGAAAAGATGGCGCCAAGGTCATCATGTTTTGGCCTATGGCACTGTGCTTTTGCAGAAAGGCACGTTTCTCTCCCGATTTTACTCTCGAACGCTGCTCTTAACAATGGTGATGATAATTTCATCAGTGTCGCTGATACTTGATATTTCTCATTTACATTGCACGTTTCATCTTCAAGGCTCTTGAAGTAATGAGCTAATCCTCACAACATCCCTGTAAATATTATTCCCCCCTTAAAGAAACTGAAGCAAGGAAGTTAAGTAAATAATGTACGCTATTTATATTATGATGGCTTATAGGGGTTCTGGTGAAGGTCAGGTCCTCCTTGTACGTAGACATTATACAAATAAGAATCTATATAAGTAAATTACTCCTTGACCTGATGAGTTCATACTTCAAATATACAAAACAAGCGAAGAATAGAGGGAAAAGAGCCCTATCAAAACCCCAAAATGACAAGCAGATTAAGTGATTGAATGGAGGTAGTGCCTGGAGACTTGGGCCGAAGGCAGCTCTGAATCCCTCTCTGATGTGTGTATTTGTCCTTTCTGAGACAAGGAGTGTAAAGCCTGGATTAGCAGGACTTGCTTTTACTAGCAGGTGACACACTTGTCTTTAAAATGTTAACAGGACCTTGATTTTAATTAAAACATATTACTATCAAGGTTTATGTTCATTAGGGATGCACAATGACTTGTAGGTGACACAGGAATGGTAACTCGCTCTTAGCTCTTAAACAGTTTTTGGAAAAGTTTGCAGGTTTTGGACTTTTTTAAAGTGCTGAACAACTGTAGGTAACCATCCATTAAAACAAAATCGAGGTTATTGTCTTAATTTAGCTCCCAGCACTCAAAACTTCAGCGTTCAGTTTGCGAAACAGAAAGGCGTTTCAGTGGGATGAGAGTCACCAACAAATTTTTTCTGGAACTGAGGAGAATTTTTTCTTGTTTCTCATTAACTGAGGCTTCAATCCAGCGAAACACTTAAGCATTTACCAAGCTTTCAACGGGAGTCCCATTGCTTTTAATTTAGAAGAATTTACCTTTGTCACAACCTCTGCTTAGAGGCAATGGCATGTAAGCACCAGCTTAGAGTTCAGCATGTGTTAATTGTTTAAATATGTTTAGCCCTTTCCCCAGAGCTGCTGTGAATGTTTAATGCAGTATTTACACTAGCCTTAGCACAAGGACTTGCGCTGTAGGATGATGCTCAAACATATACTTGCTCTGGAGTATGTGTCAAGTGCATCGCTTGAATTTTTAAATTTCTATTGGGACTTGACTTTAAGTTTTTAAGAGAAAGCACTCTTCAAGAGCAAAATGTGATTTAACATTTAATAAAGGCAACTATCTGCATAAACCACGGACTAACTGGGAAACTGGGAGAAACCCTGAACATCTGTGTGGTGACAGCAGTGCAGGACATGGATAATGCAGCTCAAGTGCCCGACATCTCACCACAAATGCAAGTCCTGGTGTGCTAAGAGCTTAAATAATGTCATGAGTACTTACCCCTCAAAAGGAGTACGTGTGGAAAAAATGGCATGTTTGGTATTTCAGGAGTTAACAAAAGTAAGGGCAGATCCACTTAGAGAAAGGCTGGGGGGGGGTGTCACTTTTATGCAAGGATTCATTAAAAAAATTTCATTAGTTTATTTTAATATAGTTATCTCCTTCTTATTTAAAGGAAGAGGTTACATGCAGTATATTTGGGCGATGATTTTATTTAACACTTGGATGCATTTTGCTCTAAAATGAATGCTTGCTCAAGAGTCTAAGAAGGCTTCATGGGAAGAGCAAAGCAATCTAAGCCATATGTATTGGGCAGTTTGCCAGTTGTTTGCCAATATGCCCAGGCCACCTGGCTATATATGCAGCCAAGTATGCCATTCTGACTAGCCAGCTTTAACCTTCAGGCTGCTTCTTTTTCAGCTCTTAGGAAACTCTAAAGCCCTGCGAAGCGCGTTGTGCTTCCCCCGTGCCGGTAGTTTGTGTGCATCCAGACGCAGGCTGACCAGACAGCTCGCAGCACCCATTTTCAATGAGTTCGCCTTTTGTCTACAGAGCGGTTCAGTAGCGTTGAACCCGGGCCATAAGATGAGTCTGGAGATAGCAGACTGAAACCTTTACCCATATGCCATAGTTAGACACTTTGACTGACAAGCCACAGTTTTTGTTCCCAATACTGTAGAGACACTGTTTTACGGGTGGGGTTTAGGCAGGATTTTGTTTAATGTAGTTCACCACTATAATTTCTTTTCCCGAGTATTTGCATGAATTGTAGGAGAAGTGAAGCATTTTGCATAACTCAAGCATTAATGGCACATTGTTTCATTATTGGGGTAATTTATTTGAATGTTTATTCATTAAATTTCACGTGCAGCCAAAAATATCTCAGCATTCTATTAATCTTTAGTTACATTTTGGGTTGTGGGCAAAGCCTAAAACAAGTACAGTATCCATGGCAGCAATTTAACATTTAGTAGATATCAGATATAATTAAGCTATTCTAAATATTGAAATTAAGGTAGGGAGAAAAAAAAAAAAAAAGATTATATTCAATTCAGTAAACACAGCATGGGAAGTTTTGGTGCAGCAGCCAGCAAAATCTTTAACTGCATCCAAAGTAAAGGGCACGCAGTCTGCTGGAATTGTCTTCTCTGTTAAAGAAAAGGAGTTCAGGGACAGGATAACGTGGGGACTTCGCCTCGCTTTATAGCTGTTGATAAATATGGTGGGGAGAGCTGCGTTTGCAGGCTGGGGACGGCAGCCGTGTGTCTCTGGGACATGTGCTCTCTGCCTGCTTCGCTTCGTGGAGAGACACATCTTTTTTGGCAAACACTTGCACAACAAAAACTTTCTGTGCTCCGATCTGGAAGTTGAGCCTGCGGTTCAGATCGGAAAGCTCCAGGCAGAACTCGCTCAAAATGGCCACGGTTTCCTCCGTTCGCACACCGAAGCCATAAATCTGACACAGCTTCGTTTCAAAAGATCCATGAACCTGAGGGCCTGATATTTGAAACTCAACTTCTCCGTTTGCAGGTGGGATTATTCGTGGAAGTAAGAGAGAGCACGCAGGCATCTCGCGGCTCGGCCGATCCCCTGCTCAGGTGGCAGCAGGACTTCTTTTTCAGCCTGTAGAACTGGGCATGGAAAAACTAACAGCCCCCGTTATTATTTTTTTGAACACAAAATTGAAGGTTAAACAAAGGAAGGGAGGTTAAGGCTTTTGGAAAAAAGAAAAAAAAAAAAAAAATTGGGCCCCGAGGGAAACTTTGCCAAGTTTCTCATGAAGCCCGAAAGGAGCAACTTTACGAGGGAAGTTTTGCCGCGCTCGGCTCGCCGCACATTGTTCCCATGGCCCTGAGAGCCGGGCTGCTCCCGCACCACCACCTGCGCCCACGCCGCTCCCGACAAAGGCGATCCCAGATCAAATGTGGAGCCCACCGGCTCTGCGATTTAATCCAGCAGGGTTTGCTGTTGAGTTGCATTGAGGTATTCTTTGTCCCTCCAGGCGTGCTGCCTTTGGGGAGCCAGGCATATTGAATTGCTTTAAATCAGAGCCCACGCTGACATGCTCAAGGTGCACTTTTTGGGGAGGCCCGTCTTGGGTTTCCTTCGTGAAGGAGCACGTTGTGGGTCTGTGACTTATTAGCGGTGCGCCGGAGCCGTGCGGCATCGGTGACACGTTCGATAAAGGCCCAGGGAAAGGCGCTGTTGCAAATGCACAAAGACAGACATAAAGGGAGCAGGAAAGTGTCCCGGTGGGCTTTGCAGTCTGGCAGGTGAGATGCAGCTGCAGCCGCCCCATCTGTGCTACCTTGGCCTGCTATGGTTGTCAGCATAGGTAACTCGGGCTATGATGGGAGAAGCAGAGCAGAAATTGAGACAGAGAATAAAAATTAAGGTTAAAAGGGAGAATAATGTTCTACGGGCATTTTGGGGATACTAACAGGTCACAAATTTTCACTTTAAGCGTTCACTGGGTCCCATTTTGTGTATTGCACTAATACATGGCTGGACAAATATACCCACTACAGTTTGTATTGTTTGTTTACTCAGCCTTGTATCAATCTGCGGTGATTTCCCTATAATATTTAATCTAAGTGATGGGCTCCACGCCCTGTATTAATAGTATCTCGCCTATCACACGCTTCACTGTTGTAAATATGTTTATTGTTTTTCGGTGTGGGTGTGCGTCGCACACACCCGCATTCTTTCTACATTGTTACTCTCTTATTGTCTTTTTATTTATTTGGACCAAGTTTTGCTTTCAGATAAAAAGATTAATCATAAATGGCAGTTTTGTCATCCAAGAATTTCCAAGCACTTAAATTTTGAAAGGTTGTTCGTGAAAAGTTGTTTAAATGGGAGCATTATACCACCGTATAATATTTATACTGTTAAGTATCCGCAGTTTAGTTTGATTGTTTCTTGCCAAAGCTCTTCTGCAAAAACGACTGGGAAGAATGAGGACTGTGTGTACTCCACAGCAATATCATCCTCTAAGGACCAGATATTTTTTTCTTCCACCATTTCTCACCATCTTCCTCTTCCAACAAACCTTCTTCCCATCCCAACCACATAATGTGTTGCAAATATGCGAAAACACTAAGGGCTTAGTTCCCCTCTGCTTGTAAACACAGCACTCCCATTAGCAGTGAGGCTGCCCATGCCTTTCAGGGGGAAAATGGACTCTGAAATGCTTGGGAGAAAGAGCAAAGCTCTCATTCATGTGTCTTGGGTTGAAAAATTGAACCCACTCTGCTTATTTGCACCTCCATGCCAAAAATAAAAGTGCTGGTGTGCTGGTCACAAGTGCAGATGAAGCAAACTAATACGGATTTCTGTGGTCTAATAACAAGCAGGGATGTTCAGACACCGTTGCCAATTCTGCATGATTGACTGTTAAGTCCAGAGAGACAACCCTGTCCCATTGAAATCCAATAGGATTTTTGCCGTTGGCTTTCCTGGGACAAAGATTTCATTTCCAATAATCCACCACCTGATTTTAGGCATGTCATTTAGTAACTGATTCACTGCCAATTTGCAGAAGAAACTTCCCCTACTGAAGAATGTGCTATCCTTTTTCTCTTTTTTTCCCCTCCTTTTTTTTCCCCCCACTGCCTTTCCGTTTAGTAATAGTTCTTTCACAAAAGGTACCCTTTTTCCTTTAGGTATTTTGTCTTGTTTTGTTCTGTTGGGGTTTTTTGTTGTTGTTTTTGTATTTTACTACATACCATAACACGGGAAATGGTCCCTCCAGGCATGACTGTTTCAGACGAGGATGTGGTAAGTTGAGGATCTATGTTGTTGTGTTGAATTTCATCCCACCTCCGCACATCCTTAAAGCACTGTGACATGCACTGACTTGGAACAGCTAATCCACACCTGGTGACAGGCTACATCACCGTGGATCCAAATTTCAGCCCCTTCCCTTGTGTATGGGAAGAGGCCACATTCCCCATGCCTGCTGCAGGATGCTAACAGATATAATAGTCAGGACAGGGAAACAGAAGGATCTGTTAAAGGGAGTTGTCGTGATAAACAGGTGTGATATTCAGGTTGCTACTTCAGGGAATCTCAGGAAGGGAGGCTGGTTTTCCGAACCTCAAGCAGATGGTAGGGTTTGTCTTTGCAGAAGGCACAGCCTGAAACAAATTTTGACTGGGTTACACTGAGGCAAACCAGGGTTGACTCAACAGAGTGGTTTAGGACTGTGTAATGGAGAACAGCAGGAGTTCTGCAGCTTGTTAGAATTTTGTGTTTAAATTTTATGTTGTTATAAAGCCGATAACCTTTAAACAAATATGAATGACTGGAGGGTGTTGAACAGCCCTGTCGTGGTCCAGACTCCTTTGGGTCCTCCAACTGCAACAGTCCCGGGGTTTGGATTAATGCTTGGGCTCCAGTTAGCAGTATGTGACTGCACATACATTTGCATGTTTGGTAGTTGATACTTAAAGTTTGGGATTCATGAGCAAATATAAGGGATCTGTCTGCAGAAAACTTTTGAGTTTAGTTACTTGAAAAAACACCTTAAAAAAAGAGGAATGCAAAGCAATTCTCAATTGAAATATGAATTAAGGTGAAACATGAAATGAATAAGAACTGAAGGGAAAATATGTAGTATATTAAAATAATGAGTCATCTTGTGCACACGCACAATTTATTAATTTACAGTTGCTTTTCTGGAGGCAGTATTTCTGTTCCTAGCTCTCAGTTACTTCAGTATAGAAAAATGTCGATTTCCACTAAAATTCTGCCAGCATTGATATCAGTTTTATCACAGTTATTTATAACCCATATACCAACCTGAATATAATTAACTGTATATAATTTGTAGGGCTTGCCAAATAGCGAACAGTTATTTGCTACCCAAAGTATTTGTGTAATTAAAAAAATGTCAGCTAGTGTATTAGAAACATTTCATACAGCTGGCTAAATAGTTCAGAACATATTGGTGAATAATATATTAATTCACTGATGTACTACATATTGAATAAACTGTTTTAATAAGTTAAATTGCATTTGGTCCATTAGAGATGACTCCAACTCTGCAAAGTATTGAGTCGAAGAGAGCTGAGTGCATGACAGAGGAGGCTTTATCAGGTTGTTAAATATTAGGGCTTGTGAGTGCAGTGGTTAAGGGTATGCTTAGGAGCACTGCTGAATGAAGAATACAGTTCTCCAAGACACTGTTCTCCGGAGGTCTTTCAAATGTGGTAACTGGAACCTTTCTTCAGCATAAAAGTACTTTTGTACTTTTGCAAAATCAATACAGTGCTGTTAATGTGAAGTTCGCTTTCCCAGCCTGTAATTACTAAGGTCAATATTATACAGTCGTTATTAAATAAAAATAAAAAAAAAATCCCACCCTGTATCTAATCAAATTCCAGGTCCTGCTTTCTGTAAGTTCATGTTATAACTCTGCCATGTTAATGAGAAGTTTGTGCAGCAGCCCTGGCTGCGACGTGCAGCTACATTATATAAGTACTTTCCCATATGGTGAGCCGTGCCTGCAGCAGCCTATAGCACTTCTGTCTGGTGTCGTGCTCCCCTTTCCCCAGGTTTCATATGCCTAACTCAACAGCAACACAAGTTGAGTGAAAGGGGAAATTGAGCCCCTGCCTTGTGGCCCCAGTGCTGGTTGTCTCGCTGTCCCTTACCTGTGAAGATCCTAAGGCAAGATGCCTGGGGAATGAAGTTTTGTCAGTGTTTGAGGTCAGTATCAATACCACAAGAAGCACAAGAGATCTTGTGACTTCCTATTGTGCTTCTGTGCTGTATTCAGAGCAGGGAAGCAGTAAATTCAGAGAAATAATAAAATGGGTTTCTGTGCCCTCAGTATTTTTAATAAAATTCAATAATTGGCGTATTATAAAGTCATAAACCGGTATAATTTTTACTGCAAGGAATGTCCATTCGAAGAGGCATCCTGGATCCCAGCAGTGATAAGCAGGCAGCGCTGTCTGTTGGGTTACTTATCCATGGCACCAGCACTGCCTGTTGTTCAGATGTGTGAGCTCCGGCCTCGGTTTCCGTTCACGGTTGCCGTGTATCATCGCAAGAGTGATGATAACGCCTCTTCAAGGTGGCATTATAGTGACAGTTTAACATGGCAAACTTCTGCTTGGCAAACAGACAGCGACTGTTAGCCAATATTGGCTGAGACTCGCTGATGATACCGCGTAGTGTATCCTTAAAGAGGATAGTTCTTTGGACTTGATCCCGCTCCACTTTCTCTCATGTGCCTCTCAGTCAAAGGAGAGAGGGAAAAAACCCCAATACATAAATGTATCCACCCTCCTTTTTATGGGTACATTCACCCTTGTTTTTACAGAGGTGTGCTGAGGAATGATTTCCAAACATAGGCTTTTTACTGCCTTTCCTTCTAGGAAATGAGCTGGAGTTTGCAGTTAGAAATTGTACTTTTTAAGTGCTAAAAGGGGAGTTTAGCATAACACTTATCATTGTGATCACAGGGAGTTAGTTATTTTTCATGGGAGACTCAAGAGAGTGTGTTCCAGCGAGCCCTGCCAGGCCGGATGGCAATCTCCTTCCAGTGGGTTTTTGGGTTAACCAAGTTAGGGTAATCTCTGGCCTGTGCTCAGTAACTCAGCCCTGGAACTCTGCAGCTGGAGACCTCAAACATTCCAATTCTTCTGCCCAAACACGCTGTCATATCCTCCTTCACCACTAGAGCACAAACCCCAGAAATCCACGTGCTGCTTCTCAGTCTCTACTGTTAACTTCTATTAAACAGTCCATTTAGGATTATTTAAAATAGTGGCTTCTTTACCACGTAACTTCCTTATGATTCTCTCTGAATGTCTATCAGTGAAATAACTGTGAATTTTAACAAACATGCTTTAAATAGGATGCTTTTATGTCTAATTGTAAGTCAGCATCTTAACAGGAATTCCATTTTAGTATCTCTCGCAATGTTTTGATGATCCCTTCTGATACCGTCTGTGTACTGAGTCTCCTTCCTTGAGTAACACTGTGTTGTTAAAAGGTTGTTCCTGTTTTACAACCTCAGTTTGTGAGCTTGTTGATGGAGATGGAACTGTGTGGCCCCAATTTCAGGCAGCAGCCACTACAGTGACACCTGCAACTCATGTCCTCAAAGAAAGTGGGCGTGCAGCTTGGCAGACGTAGTTTGCTGGTTGTATTGAGGCCTCTTTGAAATTCCTGCGCAACTTTTCTCTCTTGAGATAAACTTCTGGACTCCCCTTTGGCAACTGGAAGACTTGGTTCATGTGTTATCATGTGCTTTGGTCACGGGCTGCTGGGCATGAGCATAGGTTACTACGTGGGTGGGAGCGGAGTCGTGCCGTGCTCGGTTCAGAAAAACTTTGCTCCAGAGCAACTTTGCCTCGGCGTGTTTTGGAAGGAGCCCTCACAGATCTGGGCTTGAGGCAAAAGCGTCAGGGTGAGGGTCATGACGAGCTGTACGACAGGCGATAAGACTGCATGAAAACCTGTGTCACGAGCCAGGAAAAGTGCCAGCCTGAAGCCGAGCAGATTTTCTTGATCCCCTCTGCAGCTCAAGTCAGATTGCCGTCTTTACTGCTCTGCAGGAATTTGCCAGCCCTTCTTAGGTGCTATCCCAGACATCTCAGGAAGATGCATCTTGCCTTGTGCCAGCAGGAATGAGCAGGGACTATTCCCTTTTCCAGAAATACATTGCAAATTGTTGGGCCAAAATAGAATGTGTAAGTAAAGCTTAGAGGTAATCTCTTCTTAAGCATTGACCCTGAGCTTTAGATTTATAAGCTTATTCCTGCTGTCCCACCATAAAACTAAAATACCCCTCCAACATGCAGCGTTTACATCATAGTTGGGTGCAGCTTTATGAATGTATGCCCTCGTATTTTCTCCTTGCTGTCAAAAAAAAAAAAAGAAAAAGAGTCCTGAGGACTTGACTGAGCCTGGCTGTTCCAGTGCAGTGCAACTTGATCCCGGTACCACAGAAGGTGGACTCATCGCCTGGGGAGAGTCACATCACTTTCTTGGGAATGCCGTGAAGAAAGCAGCTGTAAAGTGTCTGCAGGGCTGCCCAGAGAGCAGCTGCTTCCCGGGTGTCCTGGCCATGGCCTCGTAGTTCTGCCTCCTCTTCCTCCATGGAGGAAGATGAGGGTGCCTCCCCCTTAGGGCAGCACCCCGGAGGGGCAGGGCAGCTGCTGCTGGGAGCTGGCACCTCCACTTTTATCCTTCAGGGACCAGGAGATGAGCAGATCCCACTCAAGTGAGGAGGGAATAAACAGCTGCAAAGAGAGTTTTGCAATAAAAAATGTAAAATATGTAGTATATAAAAAAGAAAGTTATTAAAAACTTTAGATAAGATCAAAACATTCCGGACGTTATGGTCTATGTTCCTGCAGAGCTGTGTAAAAAATGCTGGAGCTTTACAAAGGGGAGCAGCAGAAGAGTTCAGATAATGTCAAATACTTTGGACCTTGCAGCCCATTAATGCAACAAATTAAAAATAACAGATGATGGTCTAACTCTGAGACTGTAGCACAGTCCTGGGTTTAAAGGCAGAAAATGTTCCTGATTTGTCACAACAAACTCATCAGGTTTTTACAGAAGATCTTCAGAGGTTTCTTGAGTGCTTTGCTAACATTGTGACTTCAGTATAAAATATGGATTAGGATTTACACCCTAACCATACACTTTATAATTGGAAAAGGGTGTTCCTGTGGCTGAGATTCAGCTGCAAAATCCATGGGATTCAGAACCAAGCTTTCATTTTGAACTGGGGCCATGCAATCTCCAAATTAAACACGAGCATACTAGCTAAGAGATGAATATAATGAGTGGAACAGATAATCATGCAAACATGAGATATTTCCTTTTAAATTATGAATCATCAAAATCACACCTATAGTTATTATTTTCCCAGTCTCCACATAAGGTCAGAAGTGCCTTCAGCTACATGGATGCAAATGTAAAATACTTGCAGCAAAGTTACTGAAACACAGCACAGACTGATTTTGTTGATGGAGGAGATGAAAAATAGATGGCTTTTTTCAATACCTTCTTTCCATAGTGTGAATTATTTTAAAGTCTATTTAGTCCTTTTTAAATTCGTAGTGGCTTCAGTCAGTTTTTGAAACTAATCTCTTTTAAACCTGTTGTTGCAGTAGATGACCACATATTTTAAGGGATGAGTTTGGGACTTGCTAGTTGCAAAAAGCACCTCTTTTAATTTCCCAGCTATGAAAGTCAGGTGTCCTCATATAGCATCTGAAAAGATAACCTTTTTTTTTTTTTTTCAGATGTGCTGTAGCTTCTGTATCTTACTGTCAAGAAGTTTCTTTTGGGACCGAGACAGGTCACGTTGGAAGTCAGTGGCTAATCAGCTCCCACTTCACATTGTCTGCTTTCAGCTTGAATTATCTTAGGCAGACATCCTGGCTAGCTGCAACACAAACCTCTGATGGCTTAAGCCTGAGAAGACCTGAGTTTGGCAGCCACTGAGTTAGCGATGAGGAGGGGAAAAGAAATCCTATCTCTTCTGGTGCTTTTCCCGTCTTGGTTTCCCCACTGGAAATCAATAGGATGGTCGATAGTTGGTTTTGAGTTGTTCACTCCATGCTGGAGTTTTCTGATGTAAACCTTGGGTGTCTGAGTTTCAGACGCTCTAATGTGTCAGGAGGTTTGATAGCTGCCACTGCCATCCCAAGTTACACTTTATTTCCAGTGACAGCCTTTGTAACATGAGAAGGGGATGAATTCAACAGTTAGAAGTGCAGATCAGTCTTAGATGCTTAACTGCTTAAGGGGAAGAGACAGGTTAAAATTTTTAGAGAAATGGATTATGGAGGTGTTTGAATTATACATTGAAAAATGCTGTGTGAGATAGAGCTGCATTTTGATAACATTATTTTTTCCCAAAAATTTTTTTGCATCATTCAAAACTGCGTGAGTGTTAGGTTTCTTTGCTCACCTCTGTGTAGAAATTGCCCAGCGTGGAGGTACAATGGCTGGGAAAAGGTTTTACTGATTAAAAAGCTCCCAGTCCAGGTTCTTTTGTTAGCACTTCATAACCAGAACAGCTAAAATAGTAGGAATATTGCATAAATGGTATTTTACAACATACGTTTTCTCTGTTCATGTGAAGGACCTGAATCCATGAGGGAAGTTTGAGTTGTGAGCAATGTGCAGGTCTTTTCTGCATTTATTGAGACTGTCTTATCAGCATTGGTGCAAGAGTTGTCTCCTGTGCATCTCAGTAATACGGATTTGCCTTTTGTGACAGTGGTTTGATGTCTCTCTGCCTCACCTACTCATGCCTCAACATCTCATTCTTCAGGAATTCATGCAGGTTGCTGCTGTCCTTCTACTGTTGGCAGATTTGGAGAAGGATGTGCCCACATAGCAGTTCCTCTGCAACAATAAGCCATTACAGGCTCTTTAATTCATCTTCTACTCACTCTTTATTCACACCAAAGGAAGTTCTGCCCTTGGATCTACACATGGACCTCATCAGTTGGCTGCAGTGGGAGTTGACTTCAAGGGATAGCAGCTTAAATCTGAGCCTGCCCCATATATATTTGAAAAGCATAATCCAGTCCTCCCGGCCTTTCTCCCAACACATCTGTAGGTAGACTTGGCAAGGATTTCAGTGAGGGTGTCCATAGATTTCAAGGAAAATGCTTAAGTTGTCCTGCCTTACACAGAGACTGATTGCAAGTGTGATTTTTGGGTCTATGAAAATCAAAACGCTTAAAGTGGGCCTAGAAAAGTCTTTGAAAATTGTGACGATACATCTTTCATATTACCAAAATGACACTGTTATTTAAAGCAGTGAAACTGCTCTTTGAATTCTATCTCAATATTTAACCAATAACTTTTAAAGATGTGCACATGAAGCGAGTATCTTACCCCGCTACACTTTTAGATATCAATCATGCTGTATTAATTGAAAGGATTTGGTCTAATCTCATAAAGAAACAGGCAAACTCTTGGCTTTTCTCTAAAGTAAAAATATATCACTCATGTCATCCATTACTGTGCTATAATTATGGTAAGTGAAGCAGAACAGAATCGATGGAGCAATTTATCAATGCATTCCCAACTCTTCCAGCACGGCTGACGTCATGCAGCTGCAGATACTGTCCTTCAATATAAAAGATATCCAGCAGTGTCAAGACTTTATTCTGATCTACTCCAGCATAATATTTTCATATTTAATATTGTCATTTCAATTATGGTTTAATTAATTTATTTCATTCACTATGAAATTACACTTAATTAGTTGGCTTTTAATTTTTTTCCCCCCAAATTAAAATTTCAAAAGGGCAAAAAAAAAGAGGAGGAATAAAAATCCTAGACATCATTTAATTCAGACTTCAAGGTCAAAAACCCCTTATAGTTTAAACTTTATGCTAATAGAGCATAAACTTGATCTTTTCTGCTCCACTCTAAATTATTTCAAGATAAGAAGCAGAATATAATGTGTGTAGTAAGCATTTCCAATAGACATTTGTCTTCAGATATTAAATACTTCCCCAAAATGTCATTTGAATACTCGGATACTGTTTAGTACCTTCAAATATTTGCCTTTTTGCACACTCTGTTTTCCAAGTGTTGAGTTTTACCAATATATTATCTTTTAAGTTTTATTCAAATAGGCTGACAGAGTTAGAGCCTCGTGTAGACTAAACTTTAGCACGGCAGTCCTGGAGATAGCACTGTTTGTTCTGTAAAAACACTCACCCCGCATTCCTCCTGAAGTTATTAAATGTGTTTACACTACATTAAATATGAAAAATGAACTTCTTTCAGCAAAGGGATTGTTTCAAACACTGGGAGAAATATGGCCGGAATACCTTGCAGTACCCCTGGCCCTGAGCAGCGGTACCGAGGCGCTTCCCGCGGCTCCTCATCCACCCTCCCAACACTTTTCCATCTCCTGGGCCAGAGGATTTTTTGACAACCATGCCTTTCTTCATCTGGCACAAAGTCTTCCTTGGGATTTTGGCACTGTCGGAGTGGAAGGCTTCTGGTCCAAAAACGCGCCGCTCTCGCGGGGTGGGGAGAAGAAGGGAAGTGTTTGTTTACAGCTCACTCCACCATCGGGCTCGCTCAATAACCCAGCCTTCCCAAAGACGTCTGGCTGCTGGGATGACTTTTTTCCTTCTCAAACCTCTCCTTTTGTCCCTGGAAGAGGAGGGCATGCAAAAGTCCATCAGGAAATTAAGGCTATGAAGGTAGCCTGTTTGCGGGTCCGTGTGTCGTGCATTCAGTCCCCCCATCATTCCCTCTTGCGGAGGGGCCTTCTCTTCCAGTGGGGCTCCTGGAGCCTCACGAAACAGCCATGAAAGGACACGTGTCTTCTGCGTCCCCACCATCAGGACCCCCTCACGGGTGTC
>VXAU01000859.1:432255-459853 GCA_013399695.1 Formicarius rufipectus | reverse complement strand
ATATATATATATATATTTTATTTCCCCCCCCCCGCATTTGTTTACTGGAGTTTATAGCAGTTTCTTTCTGGCAGTTGTGCTACTTAGCAGATTGAAATAAAATCATAAGGGTGAATTAAAACACACTGCTGTTAGTGCTGATTAGAATTTTAGCTTAGTGTAAATACCGGATGCAGTGTCCAACTTTTCAGGGACTTGGCACAGACTCAGCAGGGATCTCCGGGCTGCACAGGAGACAGTGTGTGCTTACAAGCTTTTTAAATNGCATTTGTTTACTGGAGTTTATAGCAGTTTCTTTCTGGCAGTTGTGCTACTTAGCAGATTGAAATAAAATCATAAGGGTGAATTAAAACACACTGCTGTTAGTGCTGATTAGAATTTTAGCTTAGTGTAAATACCGGATGCAGTGTCCAACTTTTCAGGGACTTGGCACAGACTCAGCAGGGATCTCCGGGCTGCACAGGAGACAGTGTGTGCTTACAAGCTTTTTAAATACTTGGATAGGTGAAACTCGCTGCTTCTGCTGGCGTGCGAGCTAATTTGGTGTCTGTGTAATGCGTTATGTAGCCCAAGGTGGCCCTAAAAAAGAAAGGAAAAAAGCGAAGGGTGAGAGTAAAAGGCAAATAGTTCGGTCTAAGAACTTTAAAAGTATGGATTTGTATTTCTAGTCTGACCATCCCGTGCTGAATGCTTGCCTGTGCATACGTGCAGTAAATACAGTCCCAGCTAATTTTTGGATTGCGCTTGAAATTAAACAGATTGCCTAAGGACAAGTAATTTTGAAATACTAAATGGTGCTCTATGCAGCTGGAAAATATTTGTAGTTACAGTAACACAGTGGTAGATAGAGTCATTCTCTTGGTGCAAATACCTGCATTCAGGTGGATTATATTAGTTAAAACTCCATTTCTCATAGTCTCACTCTCAGCCCATGTGTCAACTTTCATCTGGTAGGAGTTTTTAGTGTCTCAAATTACCTCTGTGTATTCTCCCAGTTTAATTCAGCAGTGGAAAAGCAACCATTACCATTCCATGGCGATGCGACAGTTTCCTTCTGTCCGGCATTTGGGAAGCATTAAACCAGCAGCGGGATCAACACCTAAACCCAAATGCTTCATCTCTGCTATTGCACATCCTCCACTAGTGATGGATCAATAGGCCACATCATTTCTCCTGCAGGAATGCCAAGGACCCCCAAATCTACTTTGCCCTTACCCATTTGCTTGAGGAAATTTGCAAGGGTGCAGATGTCTTTTGCAGCAGTATTTGCTGTTTATATCCACATTCCTCCCATAACCTATTCCTTTATGTCTTTATAGAGGTTATAAACATCCCTTTAGTTCAGATTCACCCTCTTTCACTGGCAACCTATATATCCATAGTACTTTCTTAGAACAGGGTATTATTTTTAATGATGTAATTTGAACTCTTGATTCCATGGTGAAAATATGAGATTAAGACACACAGCCTCTGAAAAACGTATTGGATACCGGTCAGGGCACATGGAGTTTAATTGAGCCAGATGTGTTTATATTGAGTTATATACCAGATCCTCTGAAAATCGTTTTCAGGATATTTTAATATTATACATTACCAAAAATTAGAGCACTTTAAATTCAAAAAGAGAAGTCAAGGAAAGTCTTGCTTACCAATGTAATAAAATAAAAAAAAAGCGAGTATAGAAAGTAGAAGTGAACCCTGTTTGGTGTTTAAAAGTCTTAGTGAAAACTTTTAAAGAAAGATTGCAGCAGGATACAGATGTCATGGTCTCAGTTTCATCTCTCATTCTGCCACTGTAATAAAAAACTGTTAAAGGACAATGGTTCATCTGCTTTAACTAATAAATGAGGAGTGTTTAGGAAATTTTAAACCTAGCTACAGTATACACACCAGCGGAATGTGCATCACCACTTTTTTCATTGAGAGTTTATTCTGCTGTATGGTTCTTGCCTTTGTGTTTGAGGTCTCGGTAGACAAACCCTCAGCATCTGCCGCAAACCTAGTTTTCAGTTGCTGAAGTTGACTATTTGTTTATTTCCATAAACGTTTAAACATGCCTAGTTTATGAAAACTGAACCTAACCTTTGAATGGGAAAAATTGGGGAGCCATTAGGACACTTGTAGCTTATCCTAAATTATCTCTGGGCCATTTTATTCCTCGTATTAGTGTGGTTCCTGCATGTAAAGATTGTCTCTTGATTTATGCATCAGTAAATTTTCTTTGGCTTTAGGAGGAGAATTAGTTCTGTGGTACTTTGCTTTAAGTAGCCATTATTAATTCTATATTCTGATGCCCTTAATATTCTTGTCTGATGAAAAAAGCTCTACTGAAACTAATGAGACTGTGGAGGGAGTATTGTGACACTGGGAGTACTGGGAAGAGGAGCAGGTCTTCAGTTTACAACTTTTCAGACCTGCAGATTTATCTCCCACGAACAGCAATGAAATCCTTCAGCAGCTTTTGGCACTTTGGCTTGTTTGTATATTCTTCATGTACACATCATGTGCATCTGTGTATGTCTGTGTGTACGTATATATGATATGTGTAAAAGTACTTTTTATATAGTAACTTTCTGCACAGGGCAACCCAAACAGCTGTTATTCCTTTTTATAGCTTCTTTAATCTATGTGCCAACAAGTCAGTTTACAAAATCTGTTTTGTTGATGACTGCTGCGATAATAATTGTGGTGTTTTGTGGCTTGGCAAAAGCCTGGGGTCTCCTCCGAGGACTCTTGCCAAAGCCTTTGAAGGGGTTGAGGTGGATTCACTGCCAAAATGAGTCACCACTCTCTATTTTATTTAGTGTCCTTCTGCCAAGGCCTTAGACACTTTCTGTTTTCATTCTTTTGTAGGCTTTCCTTCCCACATTGTGGTTTCCTTCACAGCCAGAGTAATGTGTTTGCCAGCATAGGTGAGAGAGTGTGGCTGACTCTCCAAATGCCACTGCTAGACTCTGCTTAAGGGTTAGTGGTTTAGCTATTGTGCTTTCTCAAAATGAATGTGCAAGATTTAATTATATGCCTATGAATTATAAATAATAAAAAAAAGCCTTCTCCATCTGATGCAGTGCAGTGCAATAATCTAGAGTAAGGTCAAGGGATTTCAGAGGTCTGTCAGTGTTTACTCCTCCAAGGCTCAGTACTCTGCATCCTTTGAATTATTATACTTGTAATTGTGCTGGTCAAATCAGAGCTGAACCTCTCCTCTAGAATAAATCTTCTTTCTTTCCTTTGCCTGGGGCTGGCCTTCCTACTTACTAACTTTCTTCTCCATCCGGAAGCAGATAATGGTTCTGTTCACAGCACAAAAGCAGATGCATGGTAGTTATCGTAACACTTTGCATGTCCCACCCAGATGCCTCAAAAAATTTGAGCAACCAAGATGAATGGATGTGACATTCTGACATCCTTCATACAGATGTGAAAAGTGAGGCACAGAGGAGTGAAGTGATTCAGCTGCAGTCACATCGGAAGTCTGCGTGAGGCCTGGAAACAGAACCCACATCATCTGACTCACTGGCCTTTGCTTTAACCACAAAAACTTCCTTTTCCTCGCTGTACTGAAAGTGATATGTTTTGGTCTTATTCTCCATAAAATGTTAGATGTTGAGATGGCCTAGATAGCCTTACAGTAAAATGTGTGATTCCTACTCGGGTGATGTTGGATGAGTCACGGCTTATTACAGTATCTGTGGTTTTCTTAGTGCTGTGGGGTTTTGTTTTGAATGAGGAAAGCAATATGGGGATTTCAGTTAACTGCTAAGCAAAATCAGGGTGGAAAAAAACCCGCAGAGTAACAGCAGTATCAAGCTTTTCGGACAGGTTTTCTGCTCCCTATCAATAAAGTGCTGCACTGCAAGGTCAGCAGCTGGATAATGCTGTACTGATATACGGTTTTATGGGGCTGGAAGGAATTAGTTGCTGTGTTCCCCAAAATCATGCCCTTAAATGTCTAGATATGCACAGAAAGGTGAGCCTGCAGGATTTTGAGTGTCACACCTGTTCCTCCAATAAGGGAGCTCACAGGTGCTCCTCAGTGTTTGCTCTCAAGCAAAATTATTCTAAGTGCGTATTTTTGAACATTAAAAAAAACTACAAATGCTGCCAGACAGTGTAGTCCTTTGTGTGGTTGTGGAGTGGAGCCAAATCAGGAGATACGTTTTCATCCATCCTTTTCAGTGTCATTTGCTTTGTGTTTCCCTCTTTCTTGATTGCCTTCTCCCCGTCTTTGTAGAGGAGCACAAAGGCTGTGCAGTCCTGTTCCAGCTCCTAAGTGATGTAAGGCTCTGCCTGGCAAAGTCTGGTTTGGGGTGAACTTCACCCGGAAAACAATTTAATCCCAGGGATTTTCTGCATCCTTAGCAACGTGTAGATCTCATACCCGCTCCATTCAAGTAAATATTTTTCCCTTCATCCTCACACATACTCAACTCCTGGCTACACCTGACCAGATTTGCTTAGAATTGAGTTTGGGCCTGCAGATTTCAAACTGAAGTGGTAATTGGAAAGAGGAGACCAGTTCCTGTGTTATAGTCTGAATCAAACTCCTAGTAAACAGATTAGGCCAGTCTCTTTTCCATGTTACTCAGCATCAGAAGATGGCTACAGGTCTTGTGTCCTGAGCAATCTAGTTGGACTAGATGGTCTCCAGAAGGGAAGGGTAGGGAAAGGGGAAAGGGAGAAAAGGAGAGGGGAAAAAAGAAAATAGCAGTGATTTAAGGAGATGCCCAGACACAGTTTGTATCCCTGTCCTTAGGCACAATATCAGGAACAACTTTTCTGCCATCCCACCTATCAGATGCTTGCTTTTAATGGCCCTAGTAATCTAAATATTTTGAGTTGGGTCCTGCTTCCTTCAAAAATACGTGGTGTCCTGTGCTCGGGTAACAATTCAACTTTATGTGGAATCTGGATGACTGTGACTGAATTCCATTTTAAGTGCAAGTTAAGAGATGATTTGTGGAGCTCAGCTGCAGCTTGCCTTGGTTATCTGTGTGCTGTGGGTTATGGAATTGCTTCACTAGTGACAGCATTAACAATGCAGGCTTTATTTACAAGAGGTTTATAGTGATATCACAACTGATAGAAATCTCTGTAGTTCCACTGGTTTTAATGGAATTATTCCAAATCTGATCTGCAACGCAGCACTTCACATTTTAAATTATCAGTACAGTTTAGAGGAGTTAAAGTAAATTCTGGGACATAGTGCATAGTTATCACTGGGAGAAACTATTATGATTAAGATGCAAAACCCCACTTTGCCATTGTTTTAAATTAGGATCTGTATTTGTTAGCAGCAGCTAGGCTGAGTCAGCCAGACTGGGGAAGACACAGAGACACCATATATATTTATTCCCTTTTCTCCTCGTCCTGCTTTTAAAGCATCTACTGAGTTCTGTAGGTCTAATTCAGAAGCACAGAAATAAAGAGACAGAAAAATTATAAGAGCTTGTGGGATATTCTCCATCCTGTAAATACTCAACTTAAAGAAATGCTTGCTCTACTTACAGATAGGGAGCAATAGAAGTAGAACAGAGAGAAAACGTTCAGTTCAGTAAAAACTAAAATACAATAGTAGAGCCTGGACTATATCATCTTAGAGAATATATTGCTTACCTTGCCAAAGCAGATTGAGGGTATTCGTGACCAGTGGTGAATTCCCTGGTGTGTAGTAATCTCTGATTATTTGCACCTGAAATTCTTCACCAGCATAATGTTCTGTAGCCAAAGCTTATATAAAGCTCAGTTTTTATTAATTCAACCTTATAAGCACAGTACTTGGTTCACATTCATGATTACATTTATTTATTCAAGTAGAAAGAGATATCTAAAAAACATTTTGTGGATTATTCTGAACCTCGGAGGACTCTTTTATATACACTATTTAATGAGCAATCTACTTTGGAAAATAACTAAATTTACTGTGGGTAGCTCTCCTTTACCCAAGTGATGTGATACAAATACAGTGGAAGCCACTTTTGAAACTATTACAATAATAGGAGCACTGAAAGAAATAAGAAAGAAAAGATTTCTTTTTTTTTTTTGCTATGGCAAGCCATAAAGTGTACAATGGTGCAGCAACATGAATGAGTGCCTGTTCAGAAGGGAAACTTTCTGTGCACCAGAAGGCTAACTGCTGAAATAATGGAGCCATTCACAAATATATTTTTTTGTGGAGAAATAATAAAATAGTTGGACAATGAAGTCTCCTCAAGTGCATAATAAATACAGAAATTAGCTGAAAGGAAAAAAAAAAAAAAGGAAATAAAATTCCATCTTCGGTATTGTGGTTGGATCAATTAGAAAATATTTGTAAAGGCTGATCCTTTGTCTGCAAGTCTGTGTGTGCCCCAAAGGCTGCTGATGCTCACAGGATGGATCCTTTTCTGCACTCTTTAAAGAAGCTGAGCCCCAAGGACTGTGAGTATCAGTTTGGGGCACTCTTTGAAAAAGGAAAGCCTTAACTGAGCCGTGAGTTTCGACCCAGTCCATCCTGGCCACATAAATACTCATCCAGCAATTGCCCTCTCTGCTGTTCTTCACACTCAGCATTACTTTTAGGCACTTTTTAGACACGTCCCCTTATCTATGCCTGGAACAGAGGGGCAGTACACTGTATTTCTTATCACATTGCAGTACTGACACGGTAGTCAGAGCCAAGGTGGTGTTTTAAATCTAAATCATATCCTTCTGTGGTTTATGTATTTATTAAAGGACTCGGATGCGTATAATGTATTATTTCCTTCAAGGGTTTGAAATGGAACAAAGTGAACAGAATTACCTTATACTTTTCCCCATTTTTCTTTATGACTGGTTGGAGCCAGAGCTCTGAAGATTTAAACTTGGCAACAGAGTAAGATGCTGTGCTTGTCCTGCTCTCCTGGTAGGCCTAGTAAATCCTCAGCTCTTTGAGGCAAGGGCTCTCTCTTTGTTCTTTGCTTATACAGAGCTCAGCAAAAAGGAGATCTGCAGGGTGGCAGTCCTGGGTGCAATCCTGGCCATAATTAGTGATACTTGGACTTGGCAGGGAGGTCCCTGTGCAGGGGGAAAGGATGAGCCCCCTCCCTGCAGCAGCTCTCAGCCCGTAGGTGTTCCAGCAGCCGCAGATACGGGAGGAGTTTCTGCCTGGGTTATGGTACCTGTGTAAGGTTGAGAAAGCTGCAAAGTCAGATATTTGGTGCATTCACCCCTCCAGTGTCCTTGCTTCTCCATCTCAGCAGCACACAGAGAATTGTCCTGGAATATGTCCTGGGTATTGCTCTTGAATAAGGAGTGGAGAAAAACCAGGAAAGGATTTTGCCTAGTGGGGGAGCACAAGACAGTCATAATTTATTGCAGGCTTGCCTGTCATGACTAATGGATTCAGCCCCTATTAACTGAGCTGTGACACCTAAACTGACTATTTTTCTTCAGCTTCTTCCCTCGATTTGGACCAGACCATATCCCTAGCAGGAAAGACATTCTTCTTTTCTTCAGACTGGATTTTTAGTGTGCAGAATGAATGGGGGCTTCAGGGACAAAATCCACCTCCACACACATAGGCTGTAGTTGGGGTTCCACAGCACCCTCACATCTGCCCAGAAGTTAGAGTTTCAGGGCACTCACATAAAACCACAATGGCATAAACTTCTGTAATATCTCTGCCACCCTTCCCCACTCTCCCTTGCTATTCCTGCTTTATTTATCCTGCCATAATAAGATTAGTAGCTAGCAGAGACCAGGCAAACAAGACCTCTCCAGTCATGTGCCGAGCGAGGGTTGGCCAGGCCTTGGACAGGCAGGAGGATGAACATTCCCACCTCACTCCCTGGGATGGGCATGGGACAGCCAGACGGAATGTCTCAGCTGTGCCAGAACGAAGCGACACGGGGAGAAGTTGGGAGACATTTGGGGGAAGAATCTGTACTTGCATGGGTTGATTTTAGCACAGAGAATATTTTGGAGCTTCTTCGGGATGAGAAAACTGTTGTAAGAGGATGGGCCAGACTCTTCTAGTCATTGAATGTCGTTGGGCGCTCGGGTTTAGAACTTTCTTCAGTTTTAGACATTTATTTTAGACTTGGGGTTGCTAAATGAAGAATTCTTCTTTTGGAACCAGCAGGAAATATCCGATTTCTGAGCATGTTCACGAGACAATTTACTCCTGATAGGAAGTTTCAAGGAACAAAAAACTAGCCTATTTTCAAGTCCTACATATACTTTTCTAACTAGATTATGGGTTACATAGTAATTTTAGGAAGTGCATGCCAGTTCACATTTGAGGAGTAAGTTAAAAAACCCTGAGTTTGAAATTCATGGGAGGAGAGAGACATTCCTGCTTTATTCTTATGGTTTGGCATCAAACCAGTCATATGCAAATTCTAAATTGTGCTGCTAAATAGTTAAATAAGCAGATCTAAAGGGTGTAAGGTTCCCAAATCCTTTGTAATATCCACTCACAACTAATTTTATATCTTCTACCAATACATTTTGAATCACTTTTCTGATTTTATTGAAGAAAATGTCTGGAATTTTGATAGGAAGGACTTGAAAAAGATAGTTGAATCTGGATAAAATATTCATAGATATAAGAACTTCTAGTTCCAGGAAAAGGCTGCTGGGTGCCTTCATGACTGTTCTTCTAATTTCCTAATTTCTGTTTTCCCTGGTTTTTTGCGCTGTGTGTTTAAATAAACTCTTCTGGTTCTGTCTTTAACACATCGTTGCTTTTTGCTTCAAAGGCTCCTTTTAATAACTTATTCTTTGGTTTAATTTTCTTTTGAACATGAATTGGGCTTCACCAAACACTCTGCATACAGCTCACACCCACAAATCCTGAGAGTGGGGTTGATTCAGTCTACATGTAATTTTGTGTATGGAGTTACTCTTGACTGCATTGGCTGACAAGAGTTCTGTTTTCAAAATAGTTTCCACCGTAGCTCCTTCTTTTACCAATCCTGTGGCTGGGGCTGCAACTTTTCCTCCTTCATCTTTGTGGAAAACAGACCACACTCCAGGTTTGCACAGAATCTCTTCCACCATATGTTTTTAGTAATTGCATAGTAGGGAGAAAAAAAAAAAATCACTTTTCCCTTGTCAGACATTTCTAGCAACCCTTTTTTTTTTTTTTTGCAAAGACCTTCATCAGAAGTGGATGAAATTTAAGACTGTTCGTAGAAATAGACCTCAGAGGAGGTTAAGTTGGAGAAAGAAAATAGAAAACATGGTTAAGCTGCAATTGAAAACCCCTTTGTGAGCAGGTTCCCAGAGCCTTACCTTCCCCCAGGAGCTCTCTTTGCTGTCCGAGGGTTCCCGGTGCTGGTGCCTGCCAGGACAGCTTTCCAGAGGGTGTCGTTCCTTATCTGCTGTGGTACCAGCTTTGCTTTGCACCGGGTTGTTTTGCTGCTGTTGCACCTTTGGTGGGCAGTGACTGTGTCTGCAGCACAGTGGCACCTTGTGTGGATCCCTAACTACATTTCCCTACTTTTAATTTGCTTTTTAGCTCCATCTTTTTACACCCGGTATGCAAATAAGTGTATCTCCCTTGCTGTTACTCCTCCTTTCTGCCACTGAACAAACTACTCTTGGTGGCAACTTAATGGTAGGGAATAAAGAATAAAAATATGCCATTTGAAAATTATGACAAGACATCCAGTTGTCAGAGGGAAACGTGGCATACAGAGGAGGCAGGGGGAAATCAAATGCTTATTTACCTTTTGGGATGAGTTGCTCAGATTGTAGATAATCCCATTAGAGTAGGAACAATCCTCTTGGATGGTAAGGTCTGTGTAGCACGTAGAGCCTTGGGACTAGTTTACTGAGGCACCTGAGTGGTAATGGGAATTAGTAATAGTCTTAATATCATTAATAATTTGTGTGCTCCAAAGGGGTTTTAGGTATGGGAAGAAGTGATTAAGGGAAAGGTAGTGCTGGTTCTTTGCAGTCTTCCCATGGTCTATAATGGGACCAGCACAAGGCCCTATAAATAGCTTTGAACATTGTAATCTGTAACATTTGGTGTAAATTGTAACTTTCAGAAACTTATCTTTTATGTGGTGCAGTTTGCTTTTATGTCCCTACTGTCTAATCTTATCTTCCCATGTGCTGAAATATAAAAATTCATTGCAATTATCTTTTCTGTAGTAAGATATCAAGGAGTTGGTACATTGTAAGGCGACTGGGTTGAAGTACAATCAACACATTTTTTTTGTATCTAAAAATACCAGTATTTCAAAGGTCAGCTAAATGATAAATCCCATTCTAAGTGTATATATAATACACATGAATGCACACTATAAATTTGTTTTATAGATTTTCATTGAAGTGCTTCACAGTCTGATGATAATTTCAAAAGGTTCCGAGTTTATCTGAGGTCGCCGGTACAGCGAGCGAGGAGGGGCAGAGGAGGGTCCGTCCCTTGCCAGCATTTGGCTATTGAACATGGTGAAAACCCATCTATTTTTTCCCCCTCTAAGAAGCCAGTTGGACAGCAGCAGCCTTCTCCCATGGCCAGAGTCACTCGTGTTGGTTTAAATAGGAAAAGGCCCTCGTATCGTGCTGTTGACTTGTCCTTTGTTTCCCTGAGAGCACGTAGGGAGCGCAGCTGCTGGAGGTTGTGCTGCCACCAGGAAGCTGGAATCCTTTCCTGTGTGGACAGCGTGATCCATAACCCACAAGTTAACAGTGTTACTAACAGGGAGAACGCAGAAATTCTTCTAGAAGTACTCCCAGAGCGTGTGTCCCCTCTCATGGTCTTTTTCTTTCCATGGGAAAAGATGGATTCAAGCAAGGCATTGTAAATAATAAAACTGAGTGGAGGCATTTTTAGATGCACAAATGCTAAAATGGATTTTCTCTAACATATAAGGAGAGGAGACTTTTGTCCCTCTCCGGCTGGTATAATTTATTTAAGTTTGGTGGTCTTGGTATGTCTTTATTAGGAGTAAGAGTAACAGTTTAAAAAGAGGCAGTGGTCAAGGAAACCAAAGGACTCTCCTCTCTTTCTCAAAATAATAAGTATTTTTAAGTAGGCCCAATGTTTCTTGTACTGAACTAAATAAAGCATTCCAGAATAAAATAAACACGTCTTCCCGTTGAGGCTTTCATTGCACAAGTCCTGTTGAAATTCATAGTAAGAGGGCTTGAGAATTCCCCTCCCCTGGACGATGCCGGTGTCCGGCGTTGTGTTCAGCCCGCCCCGTGCTGGGGGACAAACACAGCTGGGTGCTCAGGTTTGTGCTCGCAGGAGCTGCACAAAGAGCTCTCCGAAAGCAAACGCCTCACGTGCGGCGGCGGTGTGACCGTGAGAAGCAAGTCGAGTTTCAACTCCTCTTTCTGAAGTGTTACAGGCAATACAGTTGCTCTTTTCACTGGGTAGTGCTTACTTTTCTTCGGGCTCACAAATATTTGAATACAATTATTCAGTCAGCTGGACATCTTTTTCCTCCCATTTCTGCTCGAACCGTAGTAGAATTTAGTGTTGATTTAAAAGACTGTCTGCCTTAAAGCAGATTGCAGAGTTTGCACACTGTGAATTGTAATTAAAGTGTAAGGGGTGCTTATTATGTCAACAACTGGCATGAGAACCCCCGAGCAGCAGGTGACCCCAAACATGTGACGTTTGTGACAGCTAGGATCCTTCTTTCACTGGTTTAGCAATCTGAAAGACCAAATTGAAAGAAGCCCAGAGGCTGTATATTTCATTAAGTCCCAAGGGAAGTGTGGGATACAGCTTCCTTCTGCTTTGCTGGGACGTAGCCAAAAACTTTCTAGAGGCTCTGTTTTTGACAGAGGCTTGCTGAAGGGGGGGAAAGAAACCTTCCACCACTCACCCACAGGACCATAAATTTGACATTTCCCACAGTTTCTTTGAGGCCCTGATGTTGCTGTGTCAGCAGTATGTCCCGAATCTTGTGTTGTATTGTTTGAAAAGGAACAGTCAAACTTTCAGGGGAGCTGAAATGTTTTTCTTCATTGTCCAGCAGTTCCTCTGCTGCAAAACCACACGGATTATAAAGCACACCTCTCCAAACAGGGGCTGCTTTTATCAGCCGTGGGTTCTGCACACGTTCACAGAGCTCTCTGACGTGGCAGAACAGTCGATAACATTTTGTCCATGTTACAAAGCAGGCAGGAGAGTATCATCTACAGCCACATCCGACCTGATTGCAGGAGTGATAAGAAAAGGAGCCTTATGAAAACGCTGTGCTAAGTTTCTCCCCAGTGTAATTCCAGTTGGGCTATGTCAAGAATTATCTTGGCCCAAAGACTGAATTGTACTGTTTGTAACACAGCCTGTAATTTATTTTTAAATAATTGCAAGTTCCATGTTAAACAAATTTTTCAGCCCCAGCCTCTGCCCCGCAGCCCACCAATCTGTTTGTGGGTGACCTGTGGTGCAGCTGGTAAACCCCTGCTCCTTCTGAGCCTCCACAGGAGAGCAGGGAGCACTTCTGCTGCCGGCATTACCCTTTCCCTCTCGGCTCTGCATGTTTCAGGGAGGAGACTTTTCATCCTTGATAAGAAAGTTACACTTAATTTTTTTCCAAAAGGTTTGGAAAACAGCAATGCATGATCTTTGTATGTAGTGTGCTGCCATCACACAACTATTGATCTGTCTCTGCGCTACCACAGCACGTCCTACCAGCTGCTTTATGTGCCTGCTGATTCCGCATCCTTCACTTGCCTTGGTAGCACTTCAATCCCGTGATGGTAGAGAGGTTTTTGTCCTCCCTAAGTCAGTTTGCCTACATATATTTTTGATTAGTGGATGAAAGGTTTAGTATTCTTGACTCCTGAATGTGACCATTGTCAGTTCCGCCACTGAGCTAGTGAGTGTTTCTGGTCAAGTCACTTAACCTATAGTCATGCTCTGCCTACAGAGATGCTACAGTAACCAGCATTTTATAAAGAAAATAGATCAACTTAGATAAAGATAAAATAGATTTAATAGTACTCCTTTTAGTACTCCTATTTCAAAGGAGTATTTTGAGAATTATTGTTGATGAAGTTCTTTGATCTTGGATGAAAGATGCCTTAGAAATGTAAAATATCTTTGTTTTTTGTCATCTCTGTGGCTGTGAAATTTCTCTCAGAAATGAAATTTTGAAAAACACATGCAGAAGGTTTCGGTGTAGACCTGATTGTTTCATTTTTTTCGTAGACTTTGAGAAAAAAAAGTGACTGGGTTGTTTGTGATTACACGTAGCACAGTATGTCAGAGGAGATGCAAGTAATCTGGAGTCGTTAGTGCGACTTCCCATGACATTCTTCATTTCGACTTTATATTTTAACGCTACTAAAAAATTTGTAGAATTACTAGAATGTTGGGATTTTGAAACTAAGTTTGGGCCCTTCCTGCCTACTTTGTGTGTTGGCATCATTCTCACAGATGACATTTTTGTTTCTAACCCTGCACTCGGAGTGGATCGGGCTCTGGAACTGAGGCAGAATTAGGTCCTAAGAAGGGCTGGAGCAGAAGCTTTGCCACCTCTCGGCTCTGGCCAAGGGCAGTGGTGACAGTGCCTTTGCATTAGATTTCAGTACAGTCTGATAAAGGCCTGAGAAGAGCCTCCTCCCTGCCAGCAAAGAACTGGGTGAAAATACTGTTAAAAATGGCAGAGAAAATAGTCAGAAGTCACTGAGTTCATTACAGTTGGTCTATTCATAATTTTTGGACTACTCACTTCTCTTTGAAAAGCCAACTACTAAGTGAAGGATTTTCCAAATGTAACACCGTACCTTTAACTTTTGGAAGGTCTGTATCTCAAAAAAAGAACAAACCAACCAACATTAGTAATATTTTTATCTGGGAAATTTTAGGGGGTTTCTGTCCAAGTGAAGTTTTCAGCCTCTGTAACGTACTGCTTGCTAAAAGGCACACTTTACAATGCATTAAGTACAACAGAATATTCCTTTGCAGGATTCCCTTTGTTGCAGACATTATTTATGACATTTTAGTCAATATTTGCATGGCAGACTGTCCAAAATTATTTTGTTTTAGGCACATCACTGATAACTGGACCCATACTCTTTATCATTCTTTTACATTCATTAGTCACTCTGTAGTGTTTTTAACATTTTAAAACGCTCATGCAATTCAAAGGAAAATAGATTTCAGCCAAAACGCCTTCAAAATTATCTTTTTTCCTTTGAGTTATTCAGCGATTTTTAACACTTCGTATGTTTGATGTTTTTTTCTTTAGTCTCAGCAAGGCAAAGTTTTTGCAGGCTTTGACTATGCTAAAGATAGGATTTTGATAGAAAAAAATGTGAGGTAAACTGAACTTAATGTGAAAATGTTATCAGACATGGTGTAAGGTGTAGCCAGCCAAAAAAACTGGCTATTTGCCTTCTGTGTAAAAGGTAATTTAAAAAAAAAAAAATTACAACAAAACTAATTAGCAGATATTCTAATGCAAGAAAATGTTGCTGTTAGTAAAGTTTCTTCAATATGCCAGAAAGCAGATGGTGGCAGTGGAATAGCGTTTTCTTTTGCCAGCTTTTCTATATGCTTTCTAAACCTGCAAGAGCTTTTGCTATTCAGTATTCAAATTTCTGACACTCTGTGATCTTTTTCATCTTAAAACAGAAATAGAAACTGAAACTTAAAAATGTAATCAAGTCAAGCTGTCTGTTCATCAGATCATAGCTGTGGCTTTAAAAGTTTGATTAAAATTTTGTCTACACAGTGTAGTTACAGGTTTGGAGAGCTCTGGACTTTTCTGCATTTCAATTCCTTCCTCAAAATTTAGATTTGCAGCACTGGGACCTGGTGAAAATGGCTTTTAGGTTGCTTTCTCAGAGTCAACACGTTAAGCTTAATATTTTTCAGGGGGCCAACTATATACACACCCAACTCTTTCAGATCTTTACGATGATGCAGCGTCCTCTGAGATGGAGGAATAATTCCATTTCTCTGTGATTTATGGCCACCGGAGCTCAGACTTCGCTGTAGCTCGGGGTGATGGCTCCGTACGGAGCCTGCAGGATGTTCCTGCTCTCCAAGTTTTAACTTTCTCTTCCACTTGCCTGGCTTACAAACACAGCAGAAACACAGACCAAGAGTAGGCTGCCTACCAAAAGGCTGCTTTTTTTTCCCACCCGAGTCTGTGGTGTTGATGCCAACATGATACTGATGCAACAAAACACGTCCTGATTTTTATGGTAATTCTCAGTTCTTCTTCACAGTCTACAATATTGTGAGAGTAGAAACACATCCACGGAGCAGCAATGGGTGGCAATTTTTTTTTGTGGGCAAAACCTCCTGACTTTTCTTTGGGCTGATGGCAACATTCCTGCTTTTTTATTTATTTTTTTTTTTTTGCAGAAAAAAAGGCAAGGAGAAGGTAGAGAGAAAGGAAAGGGGACTACTGAACAGCTTTTTCTGCTGTATAATTTTATAGATCTATGTATTTTTGCCAGCAGCTGAATTTTGTATATAGCTGAGGAAAACTTGAAATGGAAATCTTTCACATGCCACGTTGAACTCCTCAGAGTGCACAGAACAAGGAAAAGACATCTGCCAGAAATAAAAAGAAAAAAAAAGAAAGAAAGAAAAAGAAATTTGGCCACTGCTACCAAATATGTACTTAAGAGGGGCTGAAATGGGAGCCAAGAGGAAAAGTGTCAGGTACATCAAAATAAAAGAGAGTTGTGAAAACGGGACTGCAAGTGTAGATCCACAATAAAAAACAGTACCTAAACTTCCCTTAGATTGCCTCATCTGTAACTTGATATTAATCTTCTATTGACAAAATCTCCATGGAATATTAGTTCATCTTTTGTTCATTTCTTAAATAGTCACACATATTTTTATTATCAACACAGTTTTTCCCTGTGTGAACTAGAATAATCCTTTTTAGAGAAAATGGGCCTGTTCTTTGAGATTTTAGTTCTTTTTCAAGTGTTCTTGACTCAGTTTGATGTATGGATCCCTAGTTGAATTTTTGCTTAATCATAGGAAAATTTTACACTTGTCCTTTCGGGGAAAGAGAATCAGGAGATGTTGAGAAAGGAGGAGGTCGGGGCCTTTGCCCAGTTTGTTGATTTGGTGAAGGTTTTATTTTGTTTTTGCTGGCTGGTGGCCTCTCAAATGGCTGGAAGATGCACAGACTGGAATGCGTGAGCAGTGCTGGTCTCCAGAAACAGCTTGGGTGTCCGTGTGATGTTGGGAAGGAGAGCTTTGGGAAGCAGCTTCCAAAGGCTGCGCTCAGTGTCGGGGAGTGGGGCTTATTTGGCTTTTTGATGGGAGGCAGGTTTGAAAAATTCCTTATTTCTGTCTGCTATGGAGAATCTGGAAATCCTCCTCGGTCGTGACCTTGTAGCACCACGTGCCTTGGCCAGAGGAGAGGAGCCAGCCCTCCAGACTCTGCCTGGGCAGTGTGGATAAAGAATGAGGATGGGCACTGATGGGAATAGCCTGGGAACGCACAGCTCCCCGCCTTGGGTCCCATAAGGATGGGTTTGTCACAATAAATAAATAACAAGGGGATGGTGGGGGATAGAGATTAATTGGGTGGCTGTGCCACCGCCAATGGAGTCCCACCATATGGTGGACATAATCCTGCTCTGCTGATGTTGGTTTGCTCACCAGTGTAAAATTGCTCAGAAGCAGAACCTGGAGACTCTGACTGAAACAACCAGACCTGCTCATCACACCGATTCATCTTCACTTGCCTTTATAAATGAAGTCAGGCCTAAAATACCAGCACCCTAAATACTGTTGTTATTGTTAAATTGAGATGGAAAATACTCGGGGGGCATATGGAGAAATGTTTTCTTGTTTTCAAAATACGATAAGAACAAAAAAAAGGCAAGCGAAACAGAAGCTGGGAGTGACTGGAAATAGCCCTTCTAGGTGACTTTGGATCCACTCTACCAAGTAATTTTCTTCATAATGTAGTTGAAGGCTTCCTAAGCCATTGCCATTGAAATGGCCGCGTTGGTGGGAGCTTTTTCCTCCTTTTAGTAACTGTGTCTCTCCAGGTACATCACTTAACCTCTCTGTGCCTCCTTCATCCCTGCGTAAAGTGGGCATAGTTATGCTCACCTTTCCCACAGAGGTGTTGTAAAGCTTAGTTTAATGTTAATTGGCTGTTTTAATTTTCAGGATAAAAGGATGTTCTATAAATATACATTAGAAGTAATAATAGTTTTAATGTATGCCATTATTTTATAACAGTGCTTTTCTAGTTTTAGGATTTTTTTAGTGGTTTGAAATTATTGCAGAATCAGTTTTTGTTAATTAAAGACTGACATTCGGGCAAAATCTGTTGAATTGTTCTATAAATTCAGGTCCATGTGCACTGAGCATGCCCAGAGCCGTGCTCACCTGCACTTTGGGATCATCAGGACAGCCCTTCAGCTTTTAAAACAACTCTTTGATGCATGTGCTCAGAAGTTTGATGGCTTCTAAATAGAATGGTTCAAATATTTCAAAGCACTTGAGATTGGTATAGTGTGAAGCAATTTAAAATTATTGTACTGCAATTAATTTTAAATAACTGAGCACTGCATATGTCTAGAAACCCGTACAGATCCAAATGGAAGCTCTCTAAAAATTGAAATGATTCAATAAATTTAAATCACTCTGAAGAAATAGATGTAAGTACTGTAAATCATTTTGTGAGGGGGATAAGCAAATTTTCTAGAAGTGAATCTGCGGGTAGAGACTCTAATTAGATTTTTTATTTTGGGGTTTATGATGATGAAATGTAGGTTAATATATATTTCCTAGGGATATGAGGGCAGCTCTTGTTGATCCATATGGTTTCTTGTAGCTCTTATATAGGCTGCTTTTTTTTTATTTCCCAAGATTACAGAAACTTAGCAATCCAACTTTGCACATATTTTTTTTCCATTACAAATATCTTTCCCTCCAAATCTGTATAAAAAGACATGAGAAAAATATTGGTCCACAGCTAGAAATGCCAAGTATATTTTTAAATGCAGTTAAAAAAATATCCTGCAGAATTAAAACACTGTGCAGCATGGAAGCTCACATTTTGTGGAGCTGGGCTGCTCAATCAATATAAATTTTTATATGCCTCAATCACTGATTCAGGTACAACCTGTATCTGCAGGTACCAAAGTGGATTACTGGATGATAGCTGTTCCTTAGCTCAGAGCGTGTTCTCTGTGCTTCCCTTGCAGATGTATTAGAAAGATGCTATCTCGTGTAGGAAGGCTGCTAAAAATATTGATGCGAGACCTATTGGAAAATAATGTCATTTCCATTGGCTTCAGCTCAGCTCCAGGAAAATCCGCGTGCCGCTTCCTCCGCCTGCCGCGGGTGCGTGCGGCTCCCCGTGCCGCGTCCCGAGCTCTTGGATTACAACTCTTCCCAAGTACCCGAGCCAGAAATTGGCCATTAGTGCCTGACCCTTCCATTTCTCCATGTCCCTAAAAGCCATGGGAAAAAAGGGGCAGCGTGGTCCCTCTTGGTGCGAGGGCTCGGCTCCGCCGTGGGCACGAGCTCTCCCTCCGGAGACGTTGCCACGCGGGTCCTCAGGGTGGGACAGAGCCCTTGGTGGTGGAGGGACCTGCTCCGTCAAGCTGGTCCTACTCGTTGTGGTCTGGGGAGGAAATCTATTTTGGAATTTGTGCCATGGCTGGTGGGCTCTTCCTGGGCGGAGGAGCCACGGAGAGCAAGAGGGGCCCCTCGGCAGGGTCTTCCTTAAGGCCTTACCTTACTTTTAGACAGTTGTCATTATCTTTGTCTAAAGGTCATGGCTAAATTGAATAAAAGGAAAGCTGTGTGTTCCTGTCGATGCACAATGGCAGTATTGACTTTCCTAATCCAGTTTGCTGAGGGGTGAGAGAATTAAATTAGATATCTAAGCACAGAAATTGAGAGCCTTTGAAAACAAAGATAAGGAGACAGCCTGTATTTTCCTTTTCCTGGGAGCTCTGGGCTCAAGATTTTGCAGGTGTGTCATCTGATCCATGGCTTGCATCGATCAAAACTGTGCCAATGCATATTTAATTAGCAAGGGGACCCTGGATGCATTATGGCCATCATCCCTATATTGAATGGACTGTCAGACTTTCTGAATGCCTCCCCACCCCCCCGCTTCGTTGTTTGGGGAGCTTCTGCATTTTGTCTGAGCAGCTAAAAGTTTCTTTGTTTTTAGCTGGTGATGCATACAGCACCACTGAGGAGAATACAAACAAGTAAAGTCCTAAAGTGTTTATTTTGTCTAGGAAAAAGGGCTGAACCAATTTGAATCCTTTGGGTAATGGATTTTTGTATCTCTTGGAATTAAAAAAACACAGTCGCACGATGTTTACTTTAAGAATATTTTATTATAACAAATAAAATCTGTGCTGTGGGATTTCTTAAGGAAGCCTTTGATGACAATTTGAATTAAGTCAAAATTAACGTTTGCTACTGCAAAGGAATAAATAGAAAATGTTCCAGAAATGAATCAGTAAGCAGGAATCAAAGGCTGTAAACTGTTTTAAAAACAAACATTTAGAAGTGAATCAAATACTTGTTTGTAATATCAAGGAACAAGTATGGGAATACACAGATTCCCCACATTCTAGGCTATCACACGATAGCAGTAAATCATTTATGGGCTTGTGAGAACAAAGAAAGTTGATTTAAAATGAAACCATTTTGATACAGCTTCAGGGTCTCGCAGCCCCTCGGTGAAGTTTCACCTTCTTATTTCCAGCGAGGAGGAAAGTAACGGGGAATTTCTGCGGCCAAAAAAAAAAAGAAAACCAAAAAAAAGTTAGGCTGGGAGTTGTGGAGATCTTTGTTTGCACCCACCTTGGTACAAAGACTCCCCAACAGACAGAGTGTTGCCTGATAAACAGATGTAATACACAAAGTCTGCTTACAATACCGAGCAACAGACTGTGGGCGCATGTTTTGGGCTCATTCAAACTCATCAGCATAGTCTCGCTGCCTGTTTTGTTGCTAGTCTACTTACCGGGTAGCTTAGGAGCGTCTTACTGGTGAAGTAACAAGGAGGGTTTTTTTGCCACAAAAGTTTTGTGGCAAGGGCTGATGGGAAAATCATTTGCATACATCTTGTTACAAAGGCTGACTACTTCCTGGCTTAGACAAAGTGTTGCCTGATAAACAGACTTAACACACAAATGTCTGTCTGGAATAAACAACAGCAAGCTTTGATTTACATTTCCATTATCAAAGATAATCTCTTTCCCAGTGTACAGGAATTAAGAGTCCTCGCCTTATTAAAAAAAAAACAAACCAACCAGGCTGGCACTGCAGGGATTTTACCACTGCAGGACCTTGTTAGAAAGCCATGGGGATGGGGCATAGAGTACAGGGGGTATGGAATAAAGCTGGAGATCTGGTGTGGGCATGTACATGTGTGATGGTGAGGTGGATGATAATGAAGCACTTTGAACTCCCTATAAAAGTTGACTTGAAAGCAATGGCTGGACTGAAAAGGAGAGCCAGGCCTTCCTTAAAAGAAATGGTAGTAGCCACCGAAATAGCTGTAAATAATAATTGTAGCATGTATGGAACGATTCCTATGTGTTTACATTATAATGTATAATGAGGGGAAAGTGAGTGTAAAAAAGCTCCAGTCCTGGTGCTGTTTTCTGTTTGCAAATCCCTTAAGCTCACCACATAGGACTGTATATAAAGGAGCATGATTTAGATTTTTTTTGGTTTTGTTTTTAGCATATATAAATCTTTGGTAGAATCCATGCCCAAAATTATAGATGAAAAATTTATTGCATGAACACAACCCAGCCATATAAATTTTTTATTACAAATAGGACTCTGAAACTTGAATAAAATATGTCAGTTTATTATACAATATTCTCTCCCTCCAGCCCCAAAAACATGATATGAATGGAAAATTTAACTTCTGTGGCACTTCTGTGAGGTTCTGGGCTGGCTGTGGAGAAGAGGAACCCACTTTATTTCTCCTTAGAGCAGGCTCAGCATGGGCTGTGGCAGCGCTGCCTCACTCATCTGGCATCACTGGTCATTTTTATCCTCCACTACGTGGGGATCACCTTTACTGTTTCCAGGATAGATGTGTCTGCACCTGTGTTAGCTCACAGGCAGCTCGAAAGGCTCAGGTTCTGAAGGAGGTGGCTCTACAGAGCTAAAAAATGATCTTGGCATCCATTAATTCGGCTCGCGCAGACCAGCAGACAGCGGGCTCACTGCCGCTCCGGTGAATCCAGAGCTGGATTCAGCACACCCTGGAGAACACGGGGTTTGTTTTTGGGAGTGCTCAACAGAGTGTCCCATTTCTCCCAAGTCAGGGGCAGCCATGGAGTGGTTTAGCACCGGGAAGGGCCGTGACGCTGGAAACAGGCTTTTTTTGGTGGAGGGATGTAACAACTCCACACCGTCTGTGTCACAGTCGACGAAAAAGAACAACATTGTCAGTCTGTTGACATTGGTCCTGTCCACGGGCCAGACTTTCCTGGGAAGGTTTCATTCTTTCCAAACAATGGAGCGCTCCCTTCCAGCGCCGCGAGCCCCGCTTCCATGCAGCCCAGCTGGAGCTGTGCTCCTGCTGCAGCTGAAAGGGGAAACTGCATATTGAAAAGTCCAGAGCTTCCATCCTGGAGCTCAAGGTCCCTGCCTGCACATGGTTCAGGATCAGGCAGACCTGGGGCTCAGGCGTAGCCACCTCGGTCGTGCTGGGGTAGCATATGCTTAAGGAACAGATCCAAAGAGGAACAGAGAATAGAGACGTGGTAGGAAATGCCACTTTGAAAAACTAGCCTGTTTTGTTGGTGGGGTTTTTCAGGTTTCTTTCCCTTCATCCGTTAATCATAGTTGATTCTTGGAAGTAGAGAGTAAAATAGCTTCAATATGGTTTTTTATCCTGTTTGCCATGATTACGGTTGATACCAGATCCCCTTGAGCTTCTCTTGCCCAGTAACCTTGACTCCAGTGCACAGACCCACTCAAACTCTGGCTAACTCAGGGTTAAAAATTCCAACCACTAACTTCTCTCTAACTAAAAAAGCCCCCAAATAAAACCCATTGTGCTGTTCAAGGTTAAGCTTCCTTAAACATAAAACTAGATTCCTTGGTGATTTTTTTTTTTTTAATCAGCAATCTTAATAGTGGTTCCTCACTATAATATTTCCAACTCCATCTGAAATCATTTAAATCCTCCCCTTAATAACATGCACTTTATTGTAATATACAGATTCTTTGGCTTCCTACCAGCCTTAGCTTAAGGCACCAATGAAACTCGTTGCCGCAGGGGGCCGTGGATTCAAGAGGGGCTCGCATCTACTGTATATTTTGTTTTGTATGTTTTCCAATGGCTCTAATTATTGCAGGTGGTAGAATTTAACTGGCAGTGTTGTTGCTAAAGAAAATAGGCATAAAGTGTATACTGTTTTGCAGAGTGGCTATCAAATATATAGAAAAGAGAAAATCAAATGAATTGTTAAACTGCTCTATAGTAAGTGATTTTATTGATTTAATGCAAATGCTTATGAAAACGATCTTCCATTTCTATCAATTATGTATGGGCAAAAATTAATTTATTCCTCTGGTCACCTGTTTGGCTAACTGACTCAGCAGGACACACGTTCCCCCTCGCGCCAGCGCCGAGCCCACAAAACACTGAGCGTTGAGAAAGCTGGAATTTGAAAGTTTCCATGTGCAAAACAACAAAAAAGCCCCGACAGGAGTTAGTGCCAACTGCTGAAAAAGCAGAGAGCGAGTGGTGGAGGCTGAGCAAGACTCCCTCGTCCTAGGCAAGACTGTAAAACACAACGGCTCTGATTTTGCCAATCCCTTAACCATGTGGCAGCACATTTATATGTACCGGATCATCTGCGGCATCTGAATAAAATCAGGGAAGCAAAATTCTGCATATAAACATTTTGGCTAAGTGCCTTAACTCAGTCTTCTTATCTGGGGTTTCCACAAGATGCCACCTTGCATAACAATGCTGAGCACACGCTTGCCCGGTGCATGTTTTCGGTAGCCTCCCGTGATCCGTACCGCAGTGTAGAGTGGCTTGAGTTCTACCTTGTCCTGCATTTTACCGTGCTTCTCCATGAAGAACAGTGCTTAAAGCCTTTGACGGTTTTTTTGGTGGTTTTTTTTTGGTTTGGTTTTGGTTTTTTTTTTTAAAGAAATTAATATTTAATTTCAGCAGAAAGGGGCGGGTTACGGGAAAACAGACTTAGGAAAAATGTTATCGCAGTAGCCAGGGTAATAAAAGAAGAAAGTTAAGATTCGGTGTGCAAACAAATGTCCTACGGCCAGGAGAGTCCCTCTTGTGCCACTAGCCTTGGTGTTGGAAAAGCAGCACTCAAGGCAAACAAAAGTACTTTGTTCCCCAAAATCCAGGAGCAGCTTGGGCTGCGTGTGCTGCCCACCGGCTGCGCTGGAGCCAAGGTGCCAGCGCTGCCACCGAGCCTGCCCCGGGGTTGATTCACATTTTGAAAGGGAAACATGCTTTGAGTCCCGCATTTGGGCAGCAACTTCCCCCAATTCTAATAAATTTTTGTGGAATTCTACTTCAAACATAAAGCCCAACGGCTGATTGAGCCCTGGCTGGCTGGAGGGAAAGAAAAACCTAAAAAATAAGCAAAAACCTAATGCCCGCCCTTGTAACATGAAATCCATTGAACGTTGACTGTGAATGTTAACTGAATAGTTTACATTCCTAATATTTTACCTTTGTTTCTACCCTTGTGGGATTGGAAATGTGGAACGTCTTTGCCCCAATCGAGTGTCCAGAATGTGAGAGCACTGTGTGTGTTACCCCACAGTCTGTGTGCTGGCACTGATTTGAGCTTCACGGAAGGATAACCTGGAAGATCAGTATTTTAAAACAAAATTACACAAGTGAAAATATTTTTTTTTCACTCAGCCTCATCGGAGAAATTATTAAAAATAAAAAATACAAAAGCGAGGAAATGGATTCTGGATACACTGGGAAATATATTGCTTTTTAGGGGAATTTCATTAATTTTAAATAGAAGTACCAGGAGTGAATCTTTCTTTGCTAAATATTCTGAGTGTTTATAATCTGAAATTTAGCATTTTTTTTGTTTTGGGATTGCCTTTTTTCACTCTTAGTTTTTAATTTATACAAGATTGTCCTCTAAGCTTCTGAATGATACCTAAAGCAGACAGTCAGCAGGTAAAAAAAAAAATTTGAATATTTAAAATAGGCATTTTCTTTATAGTGCTCTGCGGTAATTAAAATCTTCATTTGCTTAAAAGCAAGGAACCTTTTTAAAGCAATAAATTAGCATTGCTTGACCCAAGGTCACTAGTAGTACTGCTTCTTCCAGCTCTATTAATACCTCAAAGAAAAAGAAGGGGTGGTGTTATGACTCTGTTGCAATAGAAGTAAGATTTTCAATTTAATCACAGTTAAGTGTCGTGACCTTTTGATCTTGCATTGACTTCTCACTGAAATGTGGTCAGATTTCAGACAGCTAATTCCAAACTCTGCAAAGTCAAGGTGAAGTCAGAAAATAGGTTTGCCACGACTGGGGGTGGGTTTGAGGCAGTAGCAAGTGGGTTCATTGCCTACGTTTTGTTCCACAGCAGGAACTTTATATGGAATCTATAAATTACAGAATAATTTCTGGGGAAAGAAATAAAAATTGTATTCATTGCAGGAACATTAATTTGAGAGATTTTTTTTTTTTTTAATAATTTTTTCCCACAGGTAAAGGGACCTTTTTTCCCAGATCATAGTGTCAGACATAATTAAGAAGGAAAACACTTATTTGACTAAAGCTTCTACTAAGAATAATTCTTGGACCAAAGTGCGATCATCTTCACGTAAAGTCGAGTCAATAAAGTGTAAAAAAATGCAGAACACTCATATTTACGCATACAAGTCCTTTTATTCTTTTGGGCAGATAAACTGTGCTCGTTGGAGAGTGTTAGCTGGGAGTTTGTAGGATTATTTACCCAAGTTCCAAAGCGGGTCATGCAGGATCTGCTCTCGTTTATCCTCCTGCGGATCACCCTGACACCGTCCATTTGAGGGGTCCTGTGGCACTGGAGCCACTGCCAAAGTACACCAAAAGCCAGCTCTGCTCTCACTTTTGCAGATTTTGTTGCAGAAATGTGTAGCCAACAATCTCCGTGACTTTGTGGGGTTGCTTAGTTACCTCTCTGTGCCTGCTTGAAGATATGTTTTGAGACTTTACTATGTGTTGGAGTAAGGCTCTGGTTTGTATACAACATAGGGGCTGCATTATAAAAAAACATGTAGGAGAGTAACTTAAATAGGCCTTCTTTAAAAAGAAGGTTTCTCAAAGCCCAATTTGTGCTTACACACACCCCAAGCACTCTGTGTAGTGCTGTAAACAAGATTTATTTTTATTTTTTAATTTTTTTTTTTTCTTTTTTTTTTTGCTTACAAACATCTCACCTGGGCACGGGACTTTGGCATTATCATGTCCTAGTGCAACACTCCTGTCCTTAGTTTGTGCTCTCAGCCTTTTGAGGAAGTCTGGCGCCTCTGATCTATTTTCCACAGCAGACCCTGTAATTTTTGGCTGTATTTTATGTTTTTCAGATTCAAGTCAATCTGAAAGTCCCAGCCAGCCAAGTGAAGCTGATATTAAGGACCAGCCAGAAAATGGTAAGTTCTTACCTGCTGCTCCTGCTTTGGGATGTTAAAACAGCCCATATTTATAAAGATTTTTTTTACCCCCCCCATGCCTAATAGAAAAAAAATATTCAGAATAATTGACATGGGATAGCTACAAATAGGTTACGCACTCTCCTCATAGTTAAAATGCTACTGTTTCACTAATCTAAAGTAGCATTTGTTTCTCCAATCCGGGAGAGAGAATTTTTTTTCCCCTTTAAAAATAATTTTAATTAGGGAGATGCCATTACAGAGCCTGCTGTATGCAACCCTTATCCTTATTCCTCCATAGCAAAGGCTTTCAGTCCCTGGGCCACGAGTCAGGACCTCCTAGGGGCGTGTGTTCCATGGCTTTTGGTTTTCTCTGGGTGCATTTATCTCGGTTTGGTTTAGGGACTCTCTCACATGACACACAGTGAGTACCTGCTCGGGCAGGTGCCCCTGCAGGGCTCGTGCAGGTGCTACCAGTGTTTGTATTTTTGCACCACCGTGCTTAGAGGTTGTAGATAACACGAGTAAACAGGTCAGGGAGGCTCAGCTCCAGCTCTTTGCTCCTTCTTCTCTCCGTGTTCTCGGTGCTGTGGTTTCGAGTGGCAGCAGGAGTGTGACTTTTGGGAACGCTCATGTGCTTTGGACTGGGACAGTTTTAAAGTAGAAGCAATAGCTTCTACTGAACCAATGGCTTGCTTTGTAAAGCAGCCTGAAAAAAGAAAAAAAAAGGGGGAAAAAAATCATTCAATAGCAGTGAATTTCTGTAGGGACTGTATGTGAAAGGATAAATATGTGTGTAATGGAACGGCTTCTCTTCCTTTTTGTGTTTAACTCAGATAGACCTCAACAATTTTTGTTGGCCCATCAGCAACTGGGTTTTGTTTTACTGCTTATATTGAGGGCTTAGAATGTCTCTCAGAGTGAAAGTGATTATTATGAAGTTTTTCTTGACTTCTTATCCATAACCAGATATTTTTTATGAGACCGAAATGAAGATATTGGTATCCACTGTACCTGGGTCTACTTTACATGCAGGGAAAAGGATTTGTGTACAACACAGGGGCTGCATTATAAAAATGGGAAGGGCCTGAACCTTGTCAGGATTTTTGTAATGTGTAAATCCACGCAGAAATATTGTATCTACAGTAATACAACTGTGATTTCCCTTTCACAGAGCAACTGACTGCTTTTGCCATAAATCCCTTCAGCTGTGTATGTGTTCAGTGTGTGGTTTTGGGGCTTCATTAGTAACCAAACAAGGGAGGCTGAAGGACTGCATTCACATCAAGGCTGCTTTTGGATTAGGGTTTAAACAGGAGACAAAATTAAGGGGAGAAGAAGAGGTTTAGGTACATAAAAACCTTTAAATTACCAGCATGTATCACAGGACCCAAAACACAGGGCTCACCGGGCTGGTAAGATTTTGGCTTTTGGGGTTCCTGTATTTTCCTCCCATTAAATAGGAAAGGTTTCATATTTTGATAGATTTTGTGCTGTTCCTCTCTAAACATACCACTTAAAACATTGCTGTTGCTTCTGAAAGACAGTGCCTAATTTCCCTTATCAATCCTTTTCACAGAAATTCTAATTTGTAGCCAAAGGATTGCAAGGTTAAGAGAAGAACTGACTAAACTGTGATTTTTGTTCTGCCAATTCTCCTTTTTTTTTTTTTTTAATGTGGAATATGTTGCCTGTGTTTATTAAATCATATTTTAATTTAGAATGTATTAGGCACCAAGCATGTTATTTTTCTGTGTTTAAATAATATTCTCTCACAGCTATTAAAGCTCAGTTCCTCTTACCCTGCACTTTCTGCCTTAGAGAAGCCTGTTACTCAACAACTGCCCCGAAAAGCAGCAGTGTCAGTGTTTAATAATGTAGAATCTCTAAGAGCCTAGTGAAATGAAATCTCTCTGATTTGGAGCCTGAGTCTTCTTTGTAAAACAATCTTTGAGTGAATTCCTGGAACTTTGCTGGTGACCTGCAAAAGATACTTTTTTTTCCCCTTTTTTTTTTTCCCTTTTTTTTTTTCT
>VXAU01000859.1:333421-432181 GCA_013399695.1 Formicarius rufipectus | reverse complement strand
TTTTTTTTTTTTTCTTTTTTTTTCTCTCTGTTTTACTAAAGGGCATTTTTCCCCACCACCACAGCAGCAGCCTCCTCCTCACTGATTAGGCACCTTTTGCAGTGCCTGTGTGGGAGATTTTCTTCCCCAGTGTTCTGACCCTGTAGGGGCTGTTCCCCCAGCCCGGGGCACACACTGAGCTCGCTGCCAGCACACACAGCCCCCAGCCCGTGGAGATCAGCACAGATCTGCAGCTCTTATCTCCTGGACGTGAGGATGAAAGCAAAACTGCAGGCTTCAGAAAATGAAAAACTGCACGCACGCAAACGGACACCATAAATCATATTAACTGCCTTGTTCTACACTTGCTGGAGACCCACTTGCACAGGGCCCGATCCAAATCCCTACGGAGTCAATGGGAGGCTCATAATTGATTTTACTGAGGGTAGGAATGAGCCCACACAGAGAGGAATGTTTTGGGTTTGTTGTTTGGTTGGGTTTTGTTTTTTTTAATCAAAGAAAAATAGTATTGTGAATAATCTTATTCCCACTGATCCCAAGAGAGGAGTGACCAGATTTGGGGGCAGGTTTGGAGGCGTTTTGCACGTGTTTCTGGAAGGCACAAAGAAGTGTATCGATTCAGGACTACCTTTTCCATGCATGCATTCCTTCCTTTTAAAAAAATAAATCTTTAAAGGCCTTGTGAGGGTTATACAGCCTCTCTACTTGCCTGTTAATATCCTTTCTGTTCCACTCCATAAATTCTAGAGCTATTTATTATACACATATATTTTGCATACCTTGAGTAATGTAGGTTCAGAAGGGTCAACTATACAGCCCTGAAAAAGAAGGCCTCCTACTACGGATTTTAATTTATCATTCTAAATTGTATGTGTTGTTTTGGAAAGCCTGTATGCCTAACCTTCACTAAAGTGAAGTTCATGGGAAAAAAAAAGCTCTTCTTTTTTAAAGCCACTCTTTTTTTTCTTTCCTGGTGGGCTTTGCAGTCACGTTTTCTGGAGCAGAATCATCGCAGGCAAAGGAGATGGTGACATCTTCTGCTCTCAGTGGTGGCTTCGGCACCAATTCTGCCCTTTCCTTCAGTCTTCATTAAGTCAGCGTAGTTTTCAGGTAGTCACTTACCTGATCACTTAGTCAAAAATTGACAGAAATATTGAGCATTTAATTATTTTCTAGAGAAAGACCCACCGTGATGGCCATGGAAAGCAAACACGCAGGCGAGACGGGGCTCGTCGGTGTGTGCATGGTCCAAGGTCCAGATGTTTTGTCCTGGAACTGAGGGGTAAAACTAACACATACCCACAGGGTGTGTACAGTGCTGCCCTCTTAGCATGGCAAAGAGCTTTTGTGGAGAGGCAGAAACTCCAGAATCTCTCTGTTTGTTATATGGGTGAGCGGCTTTGCAAGAGGGATGTTGAAAGAGGCCAGCAACTTCATCTGAAAGGGAAGAGCATGTTCTGATGCCCTGATATTTTGCTCAGATGAGTATTTTTTCTGACCAGCTGGGTGGAACACCCATGTGGAAAATTCCCCACTTTTGTAGTTGCCTAATGGTATGTAAAAGCTTCATTTCAGTTGGCACCGCAAAGTGATTTTGCAATTCACCCAATCAGAAAAAAAAAAAAGAAGAAAGGTTATTGATTTTAAAAGCTTGTTAAGTGCACTGGTTTGGTGTTGTATTTTATAAACAAACTAGTTTTTCAGTGGAGTGAGGATGACAAAAAGGGTAGTCTGATGCAGTGAAGTGACTGCATGCCTGGGGATCAGGAACAACTGAATTCCCAGCTCAGCACCGCCGGTGACTCTCTCTCAGGCTTTTATTCTCACTTTCAGTTGCGGAAACAGCTCTCAGATAGATTTGCTTTTTGTAAGTAGGATTATTTTAAACTTCTGTAGGAAAACCTTTTGCTCTTTTTGTCTGCAGAGTGGGGATATTTGTGATTGTAGCTTTCAGAGACTGTTACAAGGCGAATCCTTGCTCCAGCAGGAGTTTAACTCTGGGGAAAGGCAGGGAGGATGGAGCGCAGAGTGGTTGAGAACCGTGGGACAGAGCTGTGCTGCTGAATGGGTGTCCACACGGTGATGTTTGTGCTCTATGTGGTGGCACTGGTGAATTAATGACTGCAGCAGAAAGGTGCACACCGAGGGTGCTGTGAAGGCAGGAGGATGCTGTGTCATTTTCGACAGGCTCTCGAGCGGGGGGGGGATCGTGATTTGGTAGCTCAGAGTTGGTGGCGCAGCACTTCAATTGTAGATTAGCAAATTCTTTTTAAAGAAGTTGGTAAATTCTCCCATTTCGAGTGAGTAAGGCAGCATTCCGTATTACAGCTGATTGCAAACGGGTGCCAAGTCCATTGCTCAAACAATTTCTGTAGAAGGAGAGTCATTTTTCTGAAAAATAAAAATGTTTAATGCCCAAACCAAATGCTTTTTAGCTTTAATGTGTTCTCGCCGCTTTGAGCTGCAGGTACCTTAACAGCACTGCAGGAAATGAAAGGCACATTGTTCTTTGTAACATTAAAAAAAAAAAAAAAGAAAAGAAAGAAAAAAGAAAAACAATGATGCACCGTAACTCACAGAACTCGTTTTTCAACCCTGAAGTAATTACACTGGACTTGTAAATATCATCTGTGAATTCTTTTCTTAAGTAGGGCTGGACTTGAGTATGAAACCTTAAAAAAATGTTTAAGTATATGCTTACTTTTCCATGCCTGAAAACATAAAGGAAGAAATTCTGTTCCTTGAGCTGCGGGGGGAAAAGGAGACAACAGTGGGACCTTCTAGAAAGAGAAGTTTCTTTTTTTCCTTCCCTAGGCAAAGCAGGTCATGGAAAGCATGATACAGCTTTGGATGCAAAGGAGAAGGGGATTATGTGTGGACAGACCTCTCTGTCTTAACTGCCAGGCTGCAGAGTCCAGTCCCTGTGAGAATGGCTTCATTCTGGTCCCAAAACTTGGCATTCCTGTTCCATGCAGGGGTGTGGCTTCAGCCAGTGAAACTGGTGCCCACCTGGCCCAAGGGTCAGGCCTTCTTGGATGCAGAGTTCACTCCTCAAACCCTCCTGTCAAGCTGAGATAGGCAGAACAAGTAACTGCTCTTTGTGGTTGTCCCCATCACTCAACTTGCACTATGGTGTAAGTTAAACAGCAGCTGAGAGACCTCTGGTTCCTTCAGCAACCAAATTTTTAACGTTTAGAAGCATTCTGCCTTCCAAGCCATGCCTGACCTCCTGCCTCCACTGCTTCAGGTAGAGTCCAGCTGCCTCACAGGCTCTCACAACTGTGGCTGAACTTGGTACCAACTCCCCAGGAAGGTTCTTGAGGTGTCTGGGGTACTGGTTGTCCTTGGATCAGCCCCTCAGCTCCCACCTGAGGAATGCACAGACACACCAGCAGTTCTGTGAACACACAATGCTGAAACTGGAACTATTAGAAAAGACGTGGTCTCGGGATGACTAGCATTCCTGAAACACCTCATTTGCAGCAGATAACTGAGCCTTGCAGAGAAAGTTTTCTATCAGTTACAGCTGCAAAGGCCATAATACGTTAACAGCAGCTTTTATTAGTGCTCTCATTCATGACATTATTTGCATCAGAATCTTATAAATGCAAGAAGACTCTCCTCTCTTGTTTACAGAGCCACGCTGAGGAGTTATCACAGCCTGAGGGACTAATCTAAAATTAACTTTCTTCAGAAAAAGCTTTAAAAAAAAAAAGCCCTCAGCATTTTCAATAAGGAATCTCATAGCTGGCGCTGAAGTCAAAGCTCCTGGTGATGTCAGCTTGTTTGCACCTTTGTAACTTGCCAGGACCAAATTCTGAACAGATTTGCACCCTTATGGATCATGTTGTCTGCCGGGAACAGCAGTGGGGAAGTTTGTCCGGGCTTGGGAGCTGTGGCCGAGCTGGGGAGCACTGGTGGAGCTGATTTCTGCCTTCTGCAGGCTGGGCAGAATGGGCTGTGGATTCTAACAGGACCCATCTGCCAACAAAGGTCTGCTGAGGTCCAGCCTGTATTTCATCACCCCCTGAGAGTGAGTGTATGTAGGCAGCTCTGAGAGCCAGCGTCTCCCAAGGAAACAAAAGCAGATATGTCTGGTTATAAATTTAACTTGTGTGTGATTTAGTCTTGCATTTTTTTCATCTTATTTCATTACAGATAGGTCCCAATAAGAATGAGAAACAGCATTTTAATCATCATAGTCTAGAACTGAAACTTTGCAGCATCCAGGTGTATTTCCCAGCCAGTTTATTGACTGCCATAAAGAAGCATCTGAATAATTAGGGAAGTAAACTCAATTTCCCCCTGTATTACCATATTCTCTTATGCGGTTCAGGTTGTGAGGTACACCATTTCCAGGACTTTGTGGGTCCTCTGGTAGGCTTGGGATTTATCCTGTTTATCAGAATCTGGCCCTCTCTTGAGGGGACCCAGTGATGGCAAGGCGGGCGTTGACTGTCAGTCCAGTGAGATCCTTGGTTGTGAGTTGGGGTCTGTTCTGCTGCCTGTGCTGGGACCAAGTGGAGACCCTTCCTCATCTGTGACCTGCAGTGTTGGAGACTTGGGGATTGAGAGAGGACCTCAGTGTTCACTGCTGCTAATCATTAACCTTCACAAGCAGAGCGTTCCCACAAAAAATTCATCCAAGGCGAATATGACAGGAAATATTCAAAGCATGAAATGAATGCTTATAGCATGACAAAGCAGTGCTTGAAAGACATGAAACGTTCATTACGCTTGGAGTGGCTGAATGCTGCAAAGGAAAGGAGAAATAAAAATGTGGCTCGAGTATATATTTTTATTTCTCCGTGTGTGTGTACAGAAAAAAGGCAGTGAACCTTTCCAGTGGATAAGGTGCATAAATACAGCTGCAATTATTCTGAGTCTGTCCAAAATACATTTTTATTCTGTTGCTCCATTCCATTCCTTTCCATGAATCTTTATCCACGAGATAACAGCAAGGGCCATCTAGAGGGCAGCTTGGAAATGGGATGGATAGAAGCCTCCTCCTGGGAAGCTCCCAAGCTTTGCCCTTTGCCTCGAGGGACCTCTGTCCCAGGTCACTGCCCCCTCCTCTGTGGCAGCAGCCGTGGCATCCCCTTGTACCCCTGTCCTACCTTTGCATGGCAAGGGGTGTCTCAGTGCTCAGTGCAGCCAGTCCTGGTGTCCTGGACTCAGCAGCTGGAGCTGTGAGCACTCTCTAGTTTTCACTACAACTGGGGGGTTTTTTTCTATCTTCTTGAGAGACTTGCTGTTTAATTAACAGCTGAGAGCTGGGTTGTGTCAGAGTAATTGTGGCTGCCGGAGCAGACCACAATCTGAAGGATTCTTTGGAATACCACATTTGCCCACCAAGAAGCTGGGCACTTAAGGAAAGGACTTTATTTGTGGTATGGGCATCATTTTAATTTCTGTCGAGTAGAGAGGGGAGTTTATTAGTGGAAAGAGGATGTGATGCCAAGGTCTAACTTGCAAAACAAAACCCCAAACCTATCTATTTGTCTTTCTATGTAAAAATTCCCTAATGCTTGGCAATGTAAGACAAAGGGAAAATTTTACTTGCAGGAAAATTGCCTTTCACAATAACCAAGAAAAAAAACACAGAACGCCCACACCAGAGCAGCATGATCCAAAATGTGAACTTTTTACGCCTCCCCAACCTTCTAGGTTAGGCTTCCAACCAAGTGATCTTTTATTATCAACATGATATACCCTTGACATAATTTGGCGCAGCAAAGCTTCTTCTGCTGAACTCGTGATTTCATTTACTAGATCTGATGAAAGTTCTGTGAACCACGGTAAAATGTGATAATTAGTAGTTTAATTCTTTTAGGGTGTGCGTATTAATTGAAAAGGCTTGAACTATAAATACGGGGCCCGGGGATAAAAGCACCCTCTGAAATCGGTCGCTTACCCGAAGTATTCATTACTTCACATCTATCTAGGTGGTGGCTGTGGCAGCGAGCGGGAACCCTCCTCTTAGAGATCACAGCAGCAAAGCCCAGGCTGGCTCATCGCTGCTCTGCTGTGATGGGAAACGCTCCCTGGCCAAAATTTTGTCTTCTGTGGTCAAACCACTGGAAGTTAAAAATATGTGCCAGGAGCTGCGCTGTGCAGATGAGCTGGTGAGGCGCTGTGCGGGCTGCAGGAGTCAGAAGGGGATGGAGGCTGGAGGTGGAGGCAGTGACAGCAGAGGGGGGGGTGGATGGATGTCAGGCTGCCCTTCCCCAAAACCCAAGGGGGAACATCTCTTTGCTGCCCAGGTCCACCCAGAGCATCAGAGGCACCCTGCAACCCAAATCCTGGCACTTCAGAACAAACCATGCTTCTCCTCCTGCTTACACACTTCTCCTCCACTGTATCTGAGCTGCCAGCACCTAAACCTCTGTGGCTTCAGACAGAGCTTGGTTCATGAGGACGGGACTGTCCAAGGGGAGCACGTGGCCACCACCAAGCCACGATACGGGATGGTGTTTTTCCGCTGGCGCTCGGGTGTTCTTTTGTTCTGACGTCCTGAGCAACGCAGGAGATGTCCTGTTGACTCTACACCTTTCCCAATATATGTACACACACTGTGAAAATGTGTGTCACTGTTTCACACCTTCCCCTGCGTTCTGCGTGTGGTGCGGTGCCTGGATGAATCATACACGGTTTGACAGGTACAAGGTGGTTTTCATTCAGATGGATCCCAACCTTCATACTCATACTCGGTTTGCACGCTCAGAAAAAAATCTGTGTGTCTGCATGTATCTGCAGATTCATGGGTTAATCAGGTGCTTTCCAAGTAGCCTTAAGTTTGTAAGCCTGAAGTTGTGTACAGCGGCAAAGAGGCGCATGTGAAGAGCAGTGCAGGGCTCCTGGTAGCTCTGTGTGCTGGACTGGTGCTGTTGTCAGGGAGGGCACTTCAGTGAGACCAGGCATCCAGGAAAAGTCTCACCACTTCTGTAACTAGTATTTTTTAATTGCAAGTACTGGTTTTTACTGTTTTTTGATTGCAGAAGGTGCTAGCTAGGAACTGGAAAGAAAGTTTAAGGAGACTGTCACAGAGCTACAAGAATAAAATCCCCTCCGAGGCTTGGCCTTAGTGTGACTGAAATGGAAAAGTACCAGATCTGTTTCTTGGAAAGTGAGAAGGAGACTTTTATTTGTAATGGTTTGCAAATATTTTCCCATGAGCGACGTAGGGAACATGGCAAAAGGGGGCAGGAGGAAGGTGAGGCGAGAGAGCCCCACTTGTAAACAGCCTCCTTTAACTCTGCTGTTGTTATCTGGCACACAAAGGGCACCGCGAGTTGTTTACAGCAGTTCGTGTGGGTCGTTTGTGCTCCTTTTTGCCCCCCCTATCTCCCCTTATACAACTTTTTTTTACTGGGCTCTGATAGTGTCCGGATGGATTTTGGCGGTGGGGTGGTAGGAAGGTGCCAGTTGATTAAATGTGCTGCTTGCTACGTGCATTTCATGTCTGCTGTCTTAACATTTTTTTGTTAACCACTGTTGCAACTGAAGAAAATGCTGAAGTTTGACAGTTGGGAGTTACTGCTGAGTGTGTGCTGTAAACTATATCATCCCTCTGCCTTCTCCTTTCTCCCCCTCCTGCTGAAACCAAATGATTTATAAAATGCCTTCACATTCTTGAGTGAGTTCACACTATCACCTCCAGGCACCGCGCTGAGGAGTCTTAGGAGTGGATGGGAAACACGGATCTGATAGCTGGTATTTTTCTCTGGAAGTAAAAAAAAAAAAAAAAGAGAGAGAAGAGAAGGCAAAAAAGGGCTGATGAAATTTAAAGGAGAAAAGTTTCCTGCTGTGCCCCAGAGTAAATCTGTAGTCAATGAAGCACTTTCTCATAAACAAGAGATGTTCGTCGTTGCAGCAGGGTTTTATTAATACCCACTGCCATTGTTTTCCATTTTCATAAGATTCAATTAATGCAATCATTTTGGAGTGTCTCTAATCATTACCTCCCACCGTCCCTCACTTGCACTTGAAGCAAGGGGATCTGCTGTAAGCCACACTGGGATGAGGAGCTGGCACCTTGCTTCTGTCCCTGGAGAAAGGAGGCACAGGGAAATGATAGGGATGCTACAGGGGATCCAAATATTTCTTTTCTCTCTTCCATGGCCTGCACCTCAACCCTGGCCGTGGGGTACCCTCCCTTGGGGTCACAGCCATGGCACCCCCAGCATTCCCCCCGGTGCCCCCTTGCCAGACACAAGGGTGACAACACCATCTATTTATTCTCCCAGGACTATAAGGGAGGGATGCTGCTTATGTAACTGTACCACTCACTCACAGAGAATCCAGACCTCTGTCTCTGTTATTCTTCTATTTAATTCCTTACTCTTAAGATCTTATCTCTAACAGAAGGCTCTCTGACAGCTGCATCCCCATCTGAAAACCTGCTGGTGTTTGGGAGGTGTCCCCACCTGACCGGCTTCGCGCTGCAGACCTCCTGCAATTTTTCCACATGTTAGTCCCCAAAGTCCTGATTTTTAAAACCAAGGAGCTCACTTTCAGGAAGTTTCCAAGAGCAGAATGCAGAGAGCTGGCCATGTCCCCCACGCTGTACAGGAGGGAGCCAATTTGACTGTACAGCAGAGCATGCCAGAGCTGGAGCTGCAGGAGGAAGGGAAGAGGGAGAGGAGCAGGAGGGGATGGACAGCATCCTGACAGACTGAGGTGGCTGTGGTTTTGAGCCAGGAGGGGATCCCCACAGTTTTTTGTGAGGGAAGGCTTAGAGTAGTGGTTGGGTAGTGGCCCGTGTCTCACTTTAAATCAATAAAGAAATGGGATGGGAAGGATATGACAACCTGAGCAAATGGGTTCAGAATGAGACAGCCCCGTGCCAGTGAATCCAGGTTTCTGCCTGCCACAGCCAGGAAGGGCAGATTTGCAGTAAGACTGGGAGACTTCCACTGTTAGGAGAAGGGAGAAGTAAAGATCATCCTGTGTACAATATAAATGTAAGTTGTTATTGCTACTATTGCTATGTCAGCCATAAACTGTTCCCACGAGAACAGAGATGCAACATCATTGAAAAAGAATGTCTTACTGTGAAACGGGCAGCAGAAACACTGTGGCATTATCTGCCGGGCAGTGAATTTACCTTGGTGACAGATCATTATTCCCTCCTGCAAATGAACTAGATGAAGGGCAGGAATGCAAGGATAACTCAGCAACACTTGTATTTTACAGTCCTTCAAATATGAAAAACAAGCTAGCAAAAAGCAGCCGGATAAAACTGTAAGGATGGAGAATGACAAGAGAGGTTGCCTGAGGCAAGATATGGAGAGGAAAGTAAATTTTCTTCCAGGTCTGTGCTGATGGGGTACATGGACTAAGGCTTGGATTTCATCCCATCTAACATTAGGCATTAAAGAGAGACATCAGTGATGAACCTAAAATCCCCCCCGTCCCTCCATCAGCAGTGGAGATCCCAGGTCATCTGGGTATTCATCTCTCTCTGTTGAACCTTAGGGAGGTTTAAAACTGAGATGTTTCAGGCTAGCACTGTAATTGGTCTGGCCCTGAGATTCTGCTGCTGGGGGAAATCAGTGACCCCTCTCCTGCTCATCCTGACAAGTCAGAGCAGACAGTTTGCCCACGAGCAAAGGTGGATCTAGCAGGGCATGTGCACTTTGTTGAAGGATTTCTTCAGGGTAGAAGAGTGGACAATGTATCTACTGCCCACATGTACTTTCTTCCTTTTCTGTTTTTCTTTTGAATTCTACAGAATGGGAGTTTCTTGGATATATTATCATTTTAGATAAGTATTTATGTGCTCTGGGGAAAAATATGTCTAGGGATGGGCACACTGGCAGTGAGAACTTCCTCCTCGGCTCTTCCAGTGAAGTTTAGTTCTAAACTGCCCAAATGAAACCATTATTCAAAAGTAAAAATGTTCTGTTCCAGTTCTTGTTTTCGTTCTTTTATGTGTCTGGGGACCAAACTGCTGTGAAAAAGAGCCCATTCTCACAGGATGTGTTGCCTAATTTTGCAGACAAGAGAGGTTCAGTTATTCCAATTACAATGAGATAAGAATCTGAAATGTTGGGATCACATCCATCCTGAGTTGAACTCGAACTCCTCCAAAATCATTATTTTTTTTCTTTATTTCTGCCTTTCTGTAATGCAAGGGAAGGAGGAACAGAGAAAAAAAATGAATGTTTATGCATTACAAACCATAATGGATGGGTTTCCTTCTTACCCGAGTTGCTTTAGTTTCATGTAAAGTTCTCTGCAAGTGGAATTTGTCTTCCTCTTTGATTCTTTCTGCCTGCTTGGAAGTCATTCGTAGTACAAAGTGTCATGAGACAAACTGCTAAGTGTTTTCCAAAAAATAAAGTCCTGGTCCGTGTGGCATCTTCATATTGTCTTAAATACAGAATGTCTTAAATGATGCACCCCACTGCCATGTTTCTGCATCCCTGTGTATTGCACGGTGCCACAGGCAGTGACTGCTGGGGACAGTTTAGAGCATCTAGAGAGACAAGTCTTCTACCATAGCCAGGGACTGCATTAGCTGCCCAACCCAGCCTCTGTCAACAGATTCATCTCAGGTCTTCACTGGGATGAGCCCATGAAATTACTCAAGGATGAAGAAGGAAGGTCCCTCTCTGCCCCTTCTGTTTATTTTGTTAGTCTTGAATCCCTAACAATCCACTCACAATTCGTGAACTCCGAGGCCCTTTTTGGGCTACAGCCTGAGCAGATTACATGGAGAAAATAAACTCAGTCCATGTTCTGGCCTGACCTTGGCCTGGACCTGAGAAAGTGAATGCCCCTGTAACACCAACATGTGTCTGTGGAAGTACAGTAAACACAAACGGGGGTCACTGGCCCTCTCTGTCCTACAGTCCCAGGCCAGGAGTCTACAGTTTTGGGCTGCCCGCCCAAGTACTTGTTAATAAATGTCCATTCTTAGTCCATAAAGGAATGTAGACAGGGCATCCTGCCCTACAAAACACAAACTTAGAATACAGAGGAAGGAGAGTCTCCGTCATCATGCTGAGCTCTGCTGCTGCTTTCCACGTCCAGCAGTCTCTTCCCACTGGATTTATGTAGCTCATTTGGGACTTGGCTGGGAGAGAGAATTACCCACTAATATACTGGGTGTTCTCCACCACTGTCTGAAAGCACAGTTGCCTGCCTAACCCTGAGTGCATCAGACCTTGGGAAGTCAGTCAATAAGTCTGTGGGGCTTCCTCCTCAAAGCCTGGAGGAGGCAGAGACCTGGTAGAGCCTTGGATAGGAGCCCAGAGTGTCTGGGTCAGCCAGGGTGGGGTTGTGTTGCTTCTAGGGGAGTTGCAGGACTTTACCCAAGTACCTTCACACTCCCAGTGGAGTCAGTCAGAGGCAGATGAGGAGATGAAAAGTTCCTTGTGGAGATTCCTTGGTGCCTGTGCTAGTCATCCCACCCTTTTGTCCCTCCCTCCCTGGAGATGTCCTGTGTAACTCAGGTGAAGCTGGTGCAGACCTTGGTGGCCACCCAGAGATTCTGTGCTGAGTGGAGGCACTTTGCTGCTAGCAGGTGATGAGGACAGTCCCTTCGCTTCCCAGCCTTCATCATGCATGGCCTCCAAGGAGAGGGTGACACTGCTCCAGGGGTCACTCTGCTGCCTGGACAGGAGCTGGTGTTTGGCCTGGAGAGAAAACTCTGAGAATTCAATGGATAAGACAGTAGATAAATAGAATAATACGATTTCCACGGGGTTTACTGTGAATTACAGTTTGCTCATGGGTGATGTCAGCTGAGGAGGTGTAAGAAGTAGCTCTGAAGGGAGAGGAAAGCCCGTGGGGAAAGGTGGGGCTGGCTGATCCTTGTGACTTAGCCTCCACACACAGCATTCCTACTTTCCCATCACTTTTATACTATCTAATCTTCAGCAGATATTTCTACAGCTTCCATTATCGTGGTGTCTGGCCACAGTCTTTTACAAGTGCCAGGAAGGGAGGATGAGAGGAACCAGCTGAGGAAGTCGCCAGGGTTTGTGTCCATATCACTCAGTGAAGTGGGACAGGGAAGCTGCCCATCCTCACCTGACTCTGTCCCACCCACTTCTTCTGGACACTGGGCTTTTCTAGAGAGTTCTGCCCTATGATCTGAATATGTGGATCGTTGCTGTAATTATAAACTAACAATGCACCTAAAAAAAACCCAACAGAACAAAACCAAAAAAAAAACCCCCAACTAACACCTCTTTTTATAGCCCTCTAACTCTGTGTCCTCAGGACCTTCAGACTCCCTCAGTTCTGCTCCAAGAGTGTCTGCAGGGTAACCTTGGGGGGTGCACTTGGCAACCACCAGCTGAGGGAGGGTTTTACAGATCCTAAAATAATTACAGCATCTCTGAGTGTAGTTGTATAATTTCTTGGCAATATACTAATTAAAACTAGATATTTACACACAACGCTTATTTAAACGTAAGACTTATTTAAAAGAACCTGCACACTTATAGTAACTATGTATCATGGCTTTATTGAGGATCGTGTTTTTCATGCACGTTGAGTTCTTGAGTGCTGTTATTAACATAAATGAGCCCACAGCTTTCTGTTCAGGCCCGAATAGTTCCAGGGCATCTGAATCATCCTGGTATTTAATTTTGCCATCTAAAATTACTTTTAAAATACTATATTTTTTGAACTTGCAATTAGAAATCACCCTGTGTTTACTAGGAACAGAGAGTCCAGCAGAGTGTTTAATCTGATGAATAGTGTTCAGAGCTCAAAGAAAAGTCAGATGTGTGTCAACACATCTCAGAGCTGTTCTGCTGCTCAGAATGACTGTTCGTGATACTTGTTTCATGATAAACTTCCTCAGAACATGATGTTACTGGGGAAAAAAAAACCTGATCCACTCTGAGAAACACGCAGGTGACACAGTTGAGTCAGCAGCTTGCAGCAGTGACACAGGCTTACGTTTGTAAAAATCCCCACTGAACTTTTGTCTCCTGTGTGCCTACATCAGAGCCTTAAAACCCGTCCTGCTTCTTGGGCTCGCTTGGTAGCTGTTGAAACTCCCAAAAACCTTCCCACCGCCCTGATGAAGAGGTAAATACCTGGTCTTGAAAGTCTTGATAGTCACAAGACCTTCCTCTTTCGTAAGTAATTCACCATATAAACGTTAATATCTCCAGTGACCACTGATATCTCCGGGGAAATGATAAACATGGCAAAATAACAGACTGCTGTGGAAAGCAGAAAATCCTCCCTCCCACCCGAGAGGGCTTAATTATTGGAGTCGCAGGCATTTCCCCGCGCACGAGCATCTCGGCATTCATAGGTGGAAAGTACCTCATGCTGTGTTTGAAATATCAACTGGATTTAAAAGAAGGCTTTGTGCTTCAGCGTGGACCTTTCTTAGCCTCCTGCAGATGGTTCCTGTTGCTGAAAAGAGACATGACTTGCGAGACGGGGAGACCTCCGTGCCGATTTTTCGTGCTGCTCTAATCCTGCTTTACACCCGTAAAGGACTTCAGTCCTTAAGCCTTTACCCCCTTTCTCCTAAATATTAAAATTATTTTCCTGAGTGTCATACCGTATTAAAGCAGAATGAAAATGGGTTTAACAATTGCTGGCATGGGGCTCCTGTACAGCATGTGTGTCACAAATCATGTCACTTTTCAGCAATAGGGCTGCTGCCAGCGGGAGGCTCAGAAATGCTCATGTTAATCAAAAATTTTAATTTCAAATCAAATTGACAGTTTACACATGGTGAGAAATGCTTCTCACCATGTGATATTTCAGTATGCTACACTGGGCAAAATGGGTGCACTTTCCTGTTAAGAATTTTGACTGCAGTATCTGCAAATTTATGGGTTTCAGTGTATTGGGTATGGTAGTGGTTGATCTAAGGGAGCCCCTTGGAGAATAGGAGACAGAAGGGTTTTCATGCAGGCTGGCACTGGTGAGCTGCTGTTGGCACATGCTGCTGGAGAAATGACAGGTATTCAATAAACATCACTATGGTTAAGAGGAAGATTTAAAGGAGGGAGGGGCTGCAGTGCTATAAACAGGATTTGAAACAAATGTGCTTATTTCAGCCCGTGATTAGTCTGAATACCTAAGTATTCCACACCAGTTTTCAAATATCCTTACATTTATTTTCGCACTGATGTTCTTCACACAGCATGAACAATAATATTTGTGGCATTAATACTGTAGCTAAATTCTGATTTGTAGTAGTGTGAGCCCAAGTAGACTCTCCATGTGCCAAGGGACACTCCGTCAGTGTGAAGACCAAAATGTGGACCCACCATCAGCACCTACAAGCCCTTAGTCCTGCCAGGAGCTTCCTAGAAATCAGTGGGCAAAATTCAGGAGGCAAAAGATCAGTTGGTACTTGACAGGGAGTAAGAGGAGAAAGAAGTTGATGGAGAGAGAGGCAAGGACAGATGATGGAGTGTGTGAGATTGGTCACAGAAAAACGAATTGTGGAAGCCCGTGTTTTTAGGCTGTACCAGAAAAACGATGCTGACATCAAGGAATGACCAGCTGGATAGAAATTATCCTTACATTACTCTCTTTAGGAGATTCTTCAGCTCTCTGGGGGGTCCTGGGGTTGATGCAATGCTGAGCTTGGGACATTGGGGCGTTCACTGCAAAGGCCTTGGAAGGGGAAAGGGACAGGGACAGCAGAACCCCCTTCCTGGGGGGAGAGGGTGGGTGGGAGCCTTTGGGGGGTGCCTGGGGTGCACTCTGCAGCAGCACAGGCCGTCAGCATTCCCTGGAGGCTCCGGGAATCGGGGTGGTTTCTCCGGGCTCCCCGGGACACTGAGTCACCAGCAGTGTCACCACAGACCCCGAGACCGCAGCTGTCGTAACCAGGGTCGATGCGAAAACATGAAGATGAATAACTCCTTACTCCTTCATATTATTATTTTCAGGGAGGCAGACTTTTCTTTTTATTACTCTTTTTATTGTTGGATGTCATAAATATCCCAGAATTATTATCCCAAGGTAGATTTCATTTCATTTGCTTTGAAATGCTTTTGAGGAGGCACATTATTTTATAAGCTGCCAAATGAGTATGACCATTTATAATGATTTTTTTTTTTCTTCTTTTCTTCAAAATTTGATTTTTGGATTGAGAACCTGAAACAGAAATATGCTAATTTAAGACATCTGTTGTTTTTCAAGCTATAGGGCCCTATCGGTATTAATGCAATTTTTGTATTGAATCAGGTATATGGTAGAGAGGGAGATTCTAAACTTTTATCATTATATCAAAAAACTGTATTTTAACTGATTTCCCACACGCACAAGTATCGAAAAGTACTCAACAATGTTAGGAGTCATCAGAAAGTAAAAAACCACACCAGACATCTTAGATCTTGGAATGGTTTCCATTACACAAGGCCTTTAACATGAGTTGAAATGCTTTCAGTGTTTCAAAAAGACCTTTGTCTTCAAGAGAAAGGAGCTATCCATGTGCCCACCACTTGGACAAAGCCTGACATGACTGATTGCAATCTGTGATCGGATCATTAACAGTAATAAGTTGCCATTAATTCCACTATCTCTGCACTTAAATATAAAATGAGTTGAATCTCCTAAGACCTGAAGCTGCAGGATCAGACTGCTGGTGACCCAGCCTGATGCCCCGTTTGTTCTGGTTCACATTTACTAATATGCAACCCAGACTCTGGAGCTCAATATGACACATACTGAAAGAATAATTAGGCATTGTTATTATTAGTGATTCTAAAACGCCGTGAGCATGAAAGGCAGTGCACAGGGAGACATTACATGGGTATTTTTGGTCTGATTCACCTCTGGAGGCTGCCTGTTGCCCATTGTGGTGAGTCAGGTGGGTTCCCTAGGGAAGGGGTGAGGGTCCTTCCTGAGAAGCACCTTCCAGCACCTTCAGATGTTGATTCCAAATGGCCACCAAGAGTGTAAAAACCTTATGAAAAGGAGGTGAACTTGAGCACTGGGTACCAACAAAACCTGGCAATTTTAGGCAGACAATTTTACTGTCTGCTGGATACAGACCTTTTAGCTAAAAACCCAAAAAGGCAAATCATTTACCAATGGTTTTGCATATTGTGAAGGGTTAACAAAACTTTCATTATCACAGTCTATTAAGCCAGGACCAGGAAACAATTTCTAATCAACACTCAGATCTGGGCAGGGATTGTGCAGTCTTTTGTAGGAGGCCTCAGATCTGTGTTCTCTATTCTCACATGCTCACTTCCAGCTGTTGTCATTGAAATCCCACATAATCTCCCCGGGTCAAAGGGCAGTCATCCATGACTGCCGCTGTTAGGAGGTTATGCTGATTTCTGTTGTCAAATATTGGCCCTTTTCTCTTTCAATCACTCCCATTCTGCTTTTTTTAACAAGAAAGATCCAGCCTAGAATTGTATTACATGACTTTAAAGTCTTAAAAGTGTTCCTCTATTGTACTAACACAACATGCCCTGGACGGTCTAATCCATCCTGCTATGGGCCACAAAGAAAGTTCTGGTGCTTCTTAAAACCTCAGCCAAAGGCAGGTAGGCAAGTCAGAGGCAACAACAGCATCTGTGAAATGTGGCCCTGCAGTTATTCCATAAGAAAATGTGCGATTCGTCCAAGGTGAGCTATTGCTGTGGCATTAAAATGAAATCAGAAATAACAAGCTGAAATAGAAGTGGGAGCATTTGTCAGGGAATGAGAGAGATTTCTGTATCACCTTTAATGTATAATGTCTTGCTCGACTCTTCTATAAAACGCCCATGAATTAAAAATGGCATCTAATTTACCATTAAAGGCCTGTCATTTACAAATCTGGGGGATGCATTTTGCACAAAGCCCTTAAAGCGAGGCCACTGTGGCGGCTCCGGCCGTCGGTATTTGGGTGCTGTTGGCACGTGCAGCTTTCGTTGCTGCTTCTGCAATCCCCAGGTCTGTGCTCAGCTCCGTGCAGAGACATTCCCTTGGACAGAGTCTTGGGGCTGGGACACGTGCTCTCTTCAAGCTCCCTTTTCTCTTAGAGAAATGTGGCTTGGCCCCATGAATCTTTCTTTGTATTTCCAGTGTGGGGTGATGCTGAAGTCTCTCTCAGCAGTGGTGGGTCAACCCAGCCTTGACAAACTCACCTTCCAATTAAGCAGAGTGTAAATGTTACGGAGGGCTTGACTGAAGCACGCCTGTTCAGTCTTCCCCTTTCTGCTGGAGAGCACAGATTAGGACTCAGTCCATCACCCCCATCCTCCTCAGCCAGGGGAGCCGTGGAACAGCTAATCTTTTGGGAGTCCTCGGGGTGAGCCGGGTTCCCTCTGATAACATCCCCTCTCTCCAGGCCTGCGTGTGCTGTGTGATACACACATTAATTTTCTCATCAACATTATTGCTGGGCATTGTTTGTGAAACATGGGATTATCTAGATAGAGGCTAAAACCAAAAGGAATCAAGTTGCACTTCGAGCAGAGAGGGCTTTTCTTTTAATCAGGCATTTGGTTAAGATAATAGGCTTGAGACCCTAATTGATTATTACTATTTTAAGATGGCTATGTATAGTGAGATGCTGAACATGAAAAAGGCTTTAGAAATGGGTTCACTGCTGGTTTGGGGGGAGTTGCGTAATTTAAAACACTGAAAAGGAATCAAAGTCTCCCAAAAAGCTGTTTTCCAAAGCTTAATACGTTGTCACTCAGACTGTAGTGGAAAAGCAATAACTGGATTTGGACTTCTTCATCTTCAAAGGAGTAGCTGTCTCCCAGTTTTATTTAAGCTTGGATTTCAGGAAACCAGCTGTATCTCTGTTTAGAAAATGCCTTGTGTATTTGTGGTGCAATCTTAACTATTTTAGAGTAAAAATAATACTGTTGGATTACACAAGAAAGCCTGCTAATTAAATAACAATAATACCTCAAGCACCTTGAAAACATCTTCTGATATTCAATTAAGGAACAATAACCCCATGAACTTTAACCTATAGACCATATTCAGACTTTCTACATAAAAGTAATTGCATCAGTCATGATTTTCTCAAGCTACAACACAAGCTCTTGATTGGTAGCTCAACGTCTGAGACTCCTTTTTACAGCATTAATTGGGAAACCAGACAATACTCTCCCTGTAAACTCGATTTTAGGACGAAGGTTAGTTGCCTTTGTACACGTTTGCTCATTGAAATAGGAATGTTTGCTTAATAATTCAAAACAAATAGCACTAGACAACAAGCCTAATCCTGATTTCTCCTCCGCCAGTGTAAATTAGGAGAAAATGAGGTGAAACTCTGTTTGATCAGTGCAGAAAGACTTGTTTAAAACTTCTTTGAGATCAGAATTAGGCTCCAGCAATTCAAGCCTTTTCTTCTGGCTTCTCTAGTGGGATCCCAAAGAAGAATATGTAAATCCTGTTATGAATTTTTCCCCCAATTAAAACGGTCATCAAGTTATGGAAGGATGTTTTCCAAGTGGTACCTGGTACCACAGTGCTGCACTGCGTTTGTACACCATAACAAACGTGTAATTGGGTAGTGGCGTATGATTTATTAGTCACTGCCCTGATCTGCTTTATTCAATTTGATCTTCTTAGCCTGAAGGTTTCTCCCCCCTTGGGGGAAATACGATCATCCTGATGAGCTGAAGAGAGTTCTTAGCTAATGAGCAAAGTCCTACCTGCACCTGGGCTGAAGGAACGATCCAACAATATGTTTGAATTCCTCCTCAGTGTGGTGGGCCCACCTTTATTTGGCAGGGTGATAACCATGTGCTTTGGTCAGGCGTGTGAGGAGGGTGAAGCACGTGCTCCAGAGGCTTTGCTGAGTCAGGGCCTGCCCAGGATTCCAGGGGCTGAGCTGTGTAAGGTTCATTTTGAACACCTGCTTCACTACCCAACTGTGGCTGCAGACGTAACCTGCCTTATACAGCAGTTTCAGTGTCCTGCCTTTGGGATACTGAGCAAAGCTATTGCAGGGAACATATTTCAGGGAAGTGCCGTAGGAAAAGTAAATCTTGTGAGCTTTCAAGATGCTTCATCATCTTTTCAGTACAGGAGCTCGTTAATGCTCATAATCTGCATATGTAATTGCTTGACTTTAGCTATTTTTTTCTCATTCAGAATTAAGTGTAAGGGCCAAATTGATATATCTTTGCATTTTGACCCCTGTTAATGTTTTCTCCACGTATTTTGTCAATCTTGCTATTTCCCAGTCATTCTTCATTTACATTTCCAGCTCCTTTGTCCTGTTTTCTTGTTGCAGTGTTATCCCAGCTCGTCAAAAGCAACAGTCTCAGGCCTGGATTTTGCAGTCTGAGCCAACCAGGCAAACTTTTAAACTTCCAAGGGGTTCTAGGGAACTGCAAATTCACACACTAGTTGTGCATCCAAATAAATTCCTGATACAGCTCGCAGCGCAGGGCTTTTATGGGTATCAAGATATAATTAATGATTGGCGAAAGGAGCCCTTGATTTCCTAATGTTTGTAAGTAAATAGCAAATTGGAGAATTGTGAAATTCACCTTTCATTTGTGAAATGTTTATTTTCAGTATTGAAAGGTGAAAATCTAATCACACTCATTGATTACTGTTACATGTGCAACCATGAGGAATGTTGCTGCAGAAGTGAGCAGCCATTTCAAGTGTACCCAAAATAGGAATAATGGGGTCAGCAGGCCCAAGATAACTTATTCACCTTCTCTCATGCCCTGAGAGTTAGAATCTATTTAAAGTGGCATTTTCATTTCTGGTTTTACCTGTGCTTACCAAGTTAAAGTAACACCATTAGCCGTGCAACAACCACATTTTTACTGGGTAATTACAAAAGGCTCGAGACTAACTTAAAAAATCAGCCAAATGTGCTACAGTAGCTTTGATTTGGGTTTTTTTTTTTCTCTTTCCTTCCATATCGAAATTTCACCTTCACTCCTCATGTGGTAGGAACCTGCCTGGCAAAAGCAGGTGGGAGTGGACACCAGAGCAGAGCCAGGACGGTGCTCTGCGAGCAAACAACACGTGACAGATGTTGGTGGCATTGCTGGATGCACTTCTGGAAGTTGCTCAGATGCTGCCATGATGAGCACAGTGTGAGAAGTTGCACAGCATAGACTGCCTTCCCTCCGAAGGGCTCTGCGGAGTAGTAAGCCTCCTGGCCCCGGTCCAGCAAGGCACTTAAGCATATGCTTAATTTTAGGCACATGAGTGGTTTCAGTGAAGACCTAGGAGAATTATTTTTAATTCACAGATCATTTAATTCAATAGGCAGGTCTGCTGCAGCATATGAAAAGTAGATCTTCATATTAAAAATACTTGGGAAATTGTCGGTGAACAAACGTTGTGTACGGCCAGCAGCCGTTTCTAAAAAGCAGAATGAGGTAGTCATCACCTTTATTATGGGAAAATACAAAGCAGATCAGGCAAAAGCACTTGCAGCTCTCTGAGAGCCATTGCTAAGTTGAAAATAAGGAAAAATAAAAGCTCGTAAGAACATTTATTCATTTGAAGTAGAGAAAAATTTATTCTCTTGATGTAAATAAAAACCTTGTTTGCAGATTGAGGAATTTGTTTGTGTTGAATTTCAGCATCAATTTCAATATTTTATAGTGCATTTATCTACAGCTGGAGCATGACAGATTTGTGTATATTTATATGTTTGTGTACATAATACATATGTATACACACATACACAAGGATGCCCAAAGATATACATACACACAGTTTGAAAACTCATCATTATTGCTGAAGTATAAAAAGATGCCTGATGTAGAAACTTGTCTGGAGTCTGTTAGCTTAGCAACTGCGTTCATCTGGCACCGTGGGCTCCTCACAACACAGGGAACTTCTTCTGTGTAGGAGCAGAATTCCATGAGATCTTGGCTGGAGACGGACGGCTCACCTCCCTCCAGATCTCTCCCAAACCTTTCCTCGATACATTCCCTGACTTTCCACTCCCTATAGTCCTGCACATGGTGTGTATTTCTTTTGCATCCTGTTCTCCAGGTAGAAATGGCAATGAGACATGTTGTGTATGCTGGTTTGTTTTTTTTTAAACAGCCCTAAACTAAAGTTGGACCAAGGGTTGGACTCGATGATCTCGGAGGTCTTTTCCAACCCAATCGATTCTGTGATTCTAAAGCCAGGAGATCAAATGGGCAGCTTGCATCAGTCCATTAGAGGAAGGTGCACAGGTATTCCTGGGATGACCGTGGGGTACAGGAGAAGATATGGAATGTAGGGAAATCATACTGAGCCTGACAAACAATTAACAACAGAGCAGATGGTGCCCCTGCAAAACATTCAATAATATATGTGTGCGTGCGCCGGAATCGGTGACTCTAAGTAGGACAACCTAAAAAGGTATGGCACTTATCCTGTGGGCAAGTAGGACTTTGCAGTTCTTTTAATAATCTCTTTATCCTGCGATTTCTCCTTTGACCCTGATTTCAAAAGCAGGAGGTCAGCCTGGCCGACCAACTGCAGACTTGCCTCTCCTCTCCCCGAAGTCCGGCTCCGTCCCACCCCTGGCGCTCTCCCCGGGCTGCGGCCCCGGTGCTGCTCCTTTTGTCACTGATCATACCCGTGAAAATTAAATGAACATTTGGTGGTGGGCATGTTTGCAGAGAAGAAGGGAAATACTGTTATGTAAAGTGCAGTAACATTCTGATACCGAGTGTGGAGGCATTCCTTGCACTGGCGAGGCGAGCGTGGATGCGCCCACCCTGATTCCTACAGGCAGCCCAAAGTAACACTTTTCTTACACTGAGATTTATTTTTCTTTTCAAACCCCAGTTTTAAATGGCAGGTTTTTTGGGGTTTTTGTGCGCGAAAGGCCTTCGTTGAAATTTTTTTAATCATCTCCTATTTTAAGATTTCCCTAGTGTAACCTTAGAAAAATGAAGAGTACGTCTTTAAATCTTGTTTTGTTTGAATGAATGGGTAGATAATCCTGATCAGATGTTTCTTTAGAGAATAATGTTTAAAACGATTATGGAACTTAGCTGTCCTGTCTGTTTCCTAGGTACAGTATTTTCATTTCAATTGTGAAGTCATTAGGGGTCATCCAAGGTAACCGTTTATTAAAATAGTCCTCTTTTGTTTCAGATTTCCTGTTGAGATGCTTTAACATGTAAAAATCTCCCTGCTGATGTGTCATGTTAGCTTTCCTAACCTCTAGATAGAAACCACAAAGCAGCCTACATAGCTGTATGACTAGTTACCCACCTACATAAACAATAATTACTGCTAAGTGGGAAATTAGATGTCACATTTTAGGTCTAAATGAAAGTAAAGTATTTGAGAATACTGTCATTAAATGCTTAAAGCTAATCGCAGCTCTCTCACTCTGTTTGTTTTGTAGGACATTTGGGCTTCCAGGACAGTTTTGTCACATCAGGTGTTTTCAGTGTGACTGAGCTAGTAAGAGTCTCACAAAGTAAGTATCATTTTGTGGCTGATTTATGTGGTTTCTGCAATGCCAGGGTTTTTTCTTTGATTCTTATCATGCCCCTTTCCCAACTCAGAAACAGCATCTTGAAAATTAAGGCTCACTTTTCCCCTGTTCTTGCACTGTTTGTGTGCCACATCTTTTAATGGGCAAAAATAAAATAGAATTTTAAAGGAGATTAAAAAAAAAAAAAGATTCTGCAAACTTGCATGTGCAAATTGATAATTTCATCTGGGACTCAGCTGAAAATGGGCAGACTCCATGTCAGAGTACAGATAAATGCCTACAGCAATCAGCTTCTCCTGGATCCTTTGGAGGATCCAAGGATTCTATTTTAACCAGACCTCTAGAAATTACCTGCTCTGTGCACATAAGCCTGGAAATTTTCTGATGCTGTTTTTTTCTCATTGTGTTCATCCATGTCATGTGTACATATCTTTGTGTTTGATTTTTGGGATTGCCCAGTACAGGGCCAGGAGTTGGAATTTCATGATCCGTGTGAGTCCCTTCCACCTCAGGATGTTCTGTGATTCTATGATTTGTACACCTGCAAATTGCTGAAATCATTGATAATGCCAAATACTGTACCAACTTCAGCCCTGATAATCCCACACATCCTGACTTCTCCAGGCCCACATTTTCCATTAACTATATGGAATTCTGTCTCCTAGAAGGATTTGTTTTTTGACCTTTAAAGAATGCTAATGCCCCCAGCATGAATGACACACAGCAGCGTGATCATTACAGGCTTGTCAATACTCACTAACAACAGTGAATTAAGAGTACCTGTCACCACCCTGTTCCATTGATCAAAGGTGCATTGATTGTATTTTGCTATGACATAATCCAGATAGTCCAAGGAGAGAGTGTGGACAGTGTCTTGCAGAGACACCACTGCTGAGCCAGGGCTGTAGGTGCTGGTCCTTGGGGGATCTGAGAAACCCTTCCCCATGAGGATGGGCAGCCCCTGGCACAGGCTGCCCAGAGAAGTTGTGGCTGCTCCATCCCTGGGAGTGTCCAAGGAGCACCTGGGCTGGTGGAAGGTGACCCTGCCCACGGCAGGGGGTTGGAACTGGGTGATTTTTAAGGTCCCTTCTAACTCAAACCAGTCTATGATCAAGACAGGATCTTGATGGAGCTATGGGATAACATGATGTTCACCAATCACCAGCGCTCCAGGCGAACCACTCAGCTACATATCCCTTTAAGGTCTTTGGGTGTGCAGCCAATCTCTTCAGCACCAACAGTGATAAAAATGGTTTCTCCTCCTCGAGAGCAGAAATAATTGTGCTCTGAGCATGTAGTTAAGTGCTTCCGGGGCTGGAATCTGACTGGCACAAACCTAGCAGGGAATCTGTGGGTTTGAATCAGATCACAGAATTTGTGCAAGGATTTTCCTGTTTTATTTCCTCTTTTGGAAAGGCTTACACTGCTAGTAAATTGGCTTTATATTAAAAAATAGGTTGCTACAAAGAAAGCATGGCGAGTGGGAGATACATGAATGTCAGAGTTACATGACCTGGAGAGAGGCAGAGAGAGAAAAAGTGTGAAGAAAACATTTCTCCTGAGTTTTCTTCCCTGACAACTGGTGGGAATTTTGAGAGAAGGACAAAGTTAAGAGGACTTAGAAGTCAAGAGGAGCTGATGAGTGCTCAGCACATTTGCAAATCAGTTCACTTACCCAAGTGCTTAACCAGGGGCTTTGGCATCTCCCTCAGTGTGCTGAGTACACAGACTTGCTGGTACCTGCAGCCAGGGTGGACAAACCCGAATTATCACCGGGCTTGGAACATCTCCGTGTTATGTCACTTCATTTCGGTGTGACAGCACAAGGCTTTTGAAGCCCAAAGGATTCACCCTCCCCCTCTGCAAGGCATCCCACTTCACCACAATCTTATCTGTGCTGTAGGAGCTGCAGAGCTGCCTCTGGACTCTGTCAGCCGTGCTCCCTGTGTGCACTTTTCCTAGCTAGGAAAGTGCCCCGCTCAGGGCTGGAGCTTTCCCAGCCAGTCCCCAGCCCCAGTCCCAGCCTCCCCCAGAGCTTGGCATTGACCTCGTGAGCATCATGTTTCATGCTTATTAATTTTCCCTGATACTTTATTGTAACTGAACTAAAACACTGGGTATCAGAAATCCTAGCACTCAGCATGTTCTGCAAATTATGAACTGTGTCTGAGATGTTCCCTCTGCTCGCAGCTGAAGTGCTCCACCTCTAAGGATGGGGCACCTGCATGCAGGGAGAATACAAACTTGATCAGAAATAAGAAACCAGGTGTTGGTGGGAAAAATAAAAATATTCAGCTTTTATCCATTCCAGACACAGGGGTTTGCACCGTTTTTCATGGGCTCTTTAATAATCCTGGGAGGTCAAGACCTCAGTTTTGTATCCCGTCTACAAGCCAGCACCTCTACCAAAAATAGTGTCCCCAAAGCATATCGGGATATCACTTCAAAACTGACTCAGAGGGAAGAGTGCCAGCAACTGATTTAGCTACACTGCTTTTGATAGCACCCTGGATTTTCCTTGGAGATGCCCCAGACATGTACTGACCAGCCATAACCTTGTTTACTTTATGAGGTCTGAGAAGCCCACAGCCTGACATGCCCTGGCTACCCAGTAGGATATGTTTAATGTCAAGTCTAGCAGCAAATTCCCAGCAAACTCAGTATGAATTTGCATGCTCATATTCAAGGAACTATTTAACATCACAGAGCAACAGAGTAATTGCTGCATATTTGCCTAAATTGGCAGGCCAGGTCTTTTAAAGTTAGTATAACCCTTGCTGGGCTGTCTACATGTTCTTGTGCCCTGATTCAAGACCAGTCCTCTTTCCAGAGAGGTCACCTTCGTGTATGGCTGCGGTCATTTATTTTTGCACACTTGCTTTTGATAATATAATGATAGAAATAGGTGATTTCCCCCCAGTTTTAACTGGCCTGTGGCTGCTGTTAGCTAAAATTAATCTTACGAAATTTTGTTAGGAGAAGTTATGTGCCAGTTATTGAGTAAAGTTTGCAGAGGTCCACAAGACAAGGAGTCTCAAGTAAGAGGCAGTTGTCATCATGCAAATTTGGGGAATGAATTAATCAAGCAAAAGGTCAACTGTTCCTTCTATCTGTCTTGCCTATCAGTGCTGATCATCACACTTTCTGTGAGCTATTGAACAAGTCTAGACTGTGCTGGTAACAGAAACTTGCTTTCTTCAGTCCTATAGATGCAGCTCTTCTTTCGAAATGCTGCCCAGCTGCTGAGTCTTGCAGAGCCCAGTAAAACAGAGAAAATAGATCATAGATGTGCATCTGAAAAACAAAGACTCCTCTCCAGCCCATCTGATGTGGGTGTTAGAGATCATGCTGTCAGCTCTCCTGCATTATTAGCAGGCAGAGGGTGTGAGGTCCTCTCTAAGCGTTGTCTGTCACCCCAGATACTGAGGACAGCCCTCCAGATAACAAAGACTTCATTGTTCCCTCTCTAGAGAGGTCTGTGCTGACAACAAAAGGCTCAGAGGCAGAAGCGTTGGAGATGTGCAGGTTTGGGAAGTGACAGCCAGCTGTTGGCCAAGTGATACCTCCTCCTTTTCTCCCCTGGTTAGGAAAATACTCCACTGGCTGTGGGCAGATATCTGCAGGGCACTGGAAAAGACCCTCTGCAGAAGGTGCTGGCTGTGGTGCCAAGTGTACAGTCCCCTTCTCTTGGCAGGAGCTGGGAGGGGGTGGCAGGTTGGAGCAGGGAGAGAGGCATGGGGAGCACATTCCCCTCTTGGCTTTGAGTCTGCACCACGTGCTCTTGTGCAGAGAGAGCTGCTGGGAAGATCTCCTGCCTCGGAGGTCCTTCAAGCAGCCAGATACACTGCACTGCCCAGTTTGTGAAGAAAGATTTAGGATTTATGGACATTTGCTAGAGCCAAATCAAACATATTTGTTTGGTGGTGTGTTATTTGTCAAAATGACATCATTCTTCGTGCTGATAAACAAGGGAATTCTGACTGCACCCTGGACTCGAAATGCCACGCGTTGAGGTTTAACGTGTTGGCTGAGTGCGGTGAGGAGCAAGTGGGGTGACTCCTAATCCTTCTGATGAGCTGGTGGCACCACAAGCACACAAACCTACCTGCAGTTCTTACTGCTCATGTGTAAACACAGAAATGGTCCAGCTAATTATCCCTGGAGCACACTGAAGTCTGCAGGTGAGAGGCGCTTCTCTGGCCAAGACATTGGGGAAGGCTCAGGACTCTTGCCACACCAATGCCAGCCTTGGTTCGTGGCAGTATTTGGGGTGGAGGCAGAGGCTGAAGCTGTGCTTGTTGTGAGGGCAGGAGCTGGGAATGAGGGTGATTCCCAGTGCTCCAGGCACAGAGCGTGGATGTGACAGAGGAAACACATCTGCCTCATCCCACTCATCCAGCAGCAGCCAAAACAAGATGCAGGGAAAGTCCTGTGACCCCCAGCATGTCCCAAACAGATGTGTGGGGTGCCTGGATGTTGTTGTGGGTCTGGGCCAGGCAGGGAATGCCTTCCCTGGTGCCCAGGAGAGGAGAAGAGGTTCTCCTCCTTCTTCTCCTCACAGAGCACTTGTGTGAGAGCCGGGTGTGCTAAACCAGCTCCCTCTGAACAGCAGCCTGTATGTTTTCTGCTATACTAAGCATTACACTGGTGAAGGCAGTTAAAAGCAGCAGCATGAAAATTAACATTTAAAAAGATACTCTATATTCCTGAGCAAAGTACTGCTATCCAAAACTCACTGTGTGGGCTTGGGTATGAGAGGGAGAAAAAAAAAAGATTATAATAAAAAATAGACTGCAGGCATAGAGTGAACAGTTGCCGTGACCTTGCCTTTTGTATGCCATTACACAATTCAATGGCAGTCCACTCAAACCTTGCTCTCGATCAATATCCTATTAAAGCAGCACAAAAAGTCTCTATAAACTTAGTGGTTAGCTATGTTTATAAATGGAACTCAGCATAATTAGATGGTCAATAGCGGGCTGTACTTGTAATTTTAAAATGAACATCACACATTTCATATCTGTTGTATTCGGCAAAACCTCTTTGAATGTAATGATACAGTGTGGAGGAAACAAAGGCCCTGCAAAAAAAAAAGAGCCACCCAGCTCCCCTTTCCTCTCAGCAACAGCACAGTGTGTTTCCCTTTGTTTATGGAGTCACAACACAGGAAAAAGTTTATTAGTCAAATGTCATGTTTCTCCCATTTAACCTTAAACACATTATCACTTCGCTGCAGTGTGAAACATGTAATGATCTTAGTCACATCCAGCCCCTCTGTGAAAATAAATACCTAAAAATGGAAAAAGAGAGAAGCTAAATATTAACGTGGCTAAAAGAAAGTGCCATATTCCAAGGGAGGCAAATGCCAGCCTGGCTGGTTTTATTTAGTGGGTTTCCTGTTCTGTAATTCAATAAATTTTTCAAAATAAATATTCAAATTGGGTTAAGTCAGAGGGCTTTTTCTTAATTTCTCTGTTATTTTTCGTGACGCTTTGGGGTGAGGGGCTGAGCTGGCACACTGGCAGTGCAGGGAGCAGGCTGGCAGCAGGGAGATGCTGCCCTGCATCCTGGAGGAGCACAGTGTGCAGGCAGGGGTACCCACCTCCCTCCTCCTGCCCCTGCCAGAGTGTCCCATCTGCACAGGATGCCTGCAGCTGAAGTGGAAGCTGTGGGCTGATGTTGGTGGAAGGGGGATCCTTCCCCCTCGCCCTCCTGCAGCTCAGAGCCCTGGGTTAGGTGGCATCTTGATGACGGTATGGAGGTGGGGACTTTTGTTTTGACTCACAACTGCAGTTTCTGACATGCTTTCCTGTCTGGGAGATGTTCCCGAGCTGTCAGAAGGTCGCTTTGCTGTGGAGGAGCATTTCTTACAGGGGGGAAATGGGGTGTTTGTAATGTTTGTGCAGACTCTGCAGCATGGGGAGGCCTGGTGTGGTGGAGTGCAGCTCCCAGCTGCTTTGTGTGGGGCTGGAGCTTGTTCCAGGGTGTAGGAACAGGGATGGGCAGGTTATGTGATGGACTGTCTGATGCTGCAATAAGAAGGTTTAATTTAGACGGTTTTGCCACTTTTCTTATTCTCCAGAGCAGTTGTCTTTGCTGAGAATCACAGAATCTTAGAATGTTGTGGGTTGGAAGGGACCTCAAAACCCAACCAGTCCCAGCCCCTGCCACGGGCAGGGACACCTTCCACCAGCCCAGGTTACTCCAAACCCCATCCAACCTGACCTTGGACACTTCCAGGGATCCAGGGGCAGCCACAACCTCTCTGAGCAACCCGTACCAGGGCTTCACCTCCCTCACAGGGAAGAATTCCTTCCTAGAAATCCTGCAAATAAAGGCAAGTGGACGGTTCCCATCAGCTTTCTGACCCGTGAGAGGTGGACAGCCCCCAAAAGGCAGTGTGAAGAGGCATTTGGAGCAGGCTCAGATGCCTCCTGGCCGTGCTGGCTGCTCCCTGCCCACTCTCGTGGCACGTTGCACTGCAAAACACAGGGATGAGTAATGCAGGCAGGTGCCAGGCAGGGAGCTGCAACCAAATTCCATCTGGGAAGAGGAGTCAAAGAAGCGACCTTCCACCAGGAGGATGAGAAACATTAACCTCTTCCTGGCAGTCTCAGGGAGGGCTCTGCACATCAGCACCTTGCTGATTTATGACAGGACGGGGGAGAGCTGCGAGCAAAGGTACAAATAGCCTTTGATGGAAGACGGGCACCAAATCTGTCCCTGCCAGGAAGGCAGGAGAAGGGATTTTGGAACAGCTCAGCCCTGTGCAACCTTCTGTGATTGCCACAGCACTTCAGTGGCCAGAGACCTTGAGCTGCTGGTGGCAGAGTGGTGGCTCCTGTGCAAGGACTGCCAAGGGGTGGAGGTTCTGGTCCCCATAGCCCAGCCAGGCACTTTAACCTCTCCTGCTGTGTTTTAGAGGTGGGTTTTGTTTATTAACCCTCTGGTTGCAAACTGGCTCTTGAGTGTGGCAGGGTGTTCTGGCCAGTGACCAACAAAGCATCCTTCACATGTTTGCTCCCCCTGTGTGGTCAGCCCTTTCTACTTTGCACTGGGTTTACACAGCATTAACAGTACATTGTTCCTGCCCCACCCCTGCTCTGGACTCACATTCCATTTTCCTATAGGGCCAGCTCAAGAAATATCCAAGATTTGGGGAAAGGGCAGTAAGCACGGGGATTGAAAGAGAAGTGTTATCCACATACCAGTTTTTCTTTCATATCTGTTTGGAATAAACCTGTTCCATAAATCTGGCAATGCCCAGGAAATTCATCGTGCCTTAGAAAGAAACAGTGCTTTAATTTAGTGCTTGGCTTTTTATGTCCCTCTCTGGAAAGCAGTATTCTTAACCTGTAAGTTGGGCTTTGGGAGGTAGAGGGTGCAGAGGAACTGCTCAGGAAAGGGTTTACAGAGCACAGATCTGTTTGGCAAAGAAGTTGCTGAAAACTGTGGAGTAGATGCTGCAGAGAGTACCTTTATGATTGATTTCCATTCAAGTCAGACTGACTGCAGTGTGGTCATTTTTCTAACCCATAACTGCACACACTGCAGCAGCCTGCTATCTGCAGGGTGTCTGAATTATAGCAGTCCATGTCCCTGTTACCTTTTACACAAATTACTTACACTGGTTTCTTTTTCCATGCAAATTCATCAGTTTTACAGCCTCTTGTAGCTGCTGTCAGGAAACTGTTGCAGAAAGCACAAATTGATAAAACCAGTTAATTTTACTGTGCTTAATTTTTCTTTCTCTCTGTTAACACACCCTCTCATGTACCCAGTGTGCAGGAAGCATATGATAGTTAAGAGAAGATAACAAAGGATTTGAGTGTTCTTGTCATAAATTACTTCCCAACTTAATTCCTTTTAATGATCATTCCAGATTTTCTCAAGTTTTAATGGCACTGTGTATTTTCCATCCCATGCTTTTAGAAGTCCGTGGCCATCCAGGCTGTTCCCTTTCTGTCTCAATGACGTTCTTAAAAGATCCTTGCCAAACAACGACTAATTGTCTTGTGGGGATGATGAGGCAGCTGCAAAGCTACATTATTCCTCTGTCAAATCTGACATTGTGAGCTCCTTAAGACTCGGGGTGAAAAACTGGCCTGGCTACAGCCAGTGGCAGCTCTCCCAGCCCAGACATGTTAGCTGGGTGATAGGAGCTATCCTGTCTTCATTTCCTCACTCCTGCCCCGTTGGACTGAAGGATTTTTTCATGTTTGAAAGTGGGCCAAGTTCTCAGACCAAAGATTCAACTTGGCTCAGCATCCTTGTGTGGCACTGAGGCTGCTTCGCCTTTGTGGCTGTGAATCAGGGCTCTCAGACAATACAGCCCAGGCCAAGCTTGTGCGTTTTATTGTGCAGGACATCCTTTTTCAGATGGCTCTGAAACGTGAGAAAAAATCATGATCTGTAATTGTCAGCTCCCGAAGTTGTATTGTCCTGTCAACAGCACTAGAGCAGCAGCAGTGGATGTGGTACCATTTGCTGTATAGTGGCATTTCTGCGTGAAATCCATTCTCTGTTGACTTTAACATTAAGCTGCTCTCTTCTTTGTCTGTTCCCAGAAGAGTACAGCACATGGAGTTCATGGCTTGTGCCTGCAAACTTCAGGGTGTGTGGGAATTCTTTGTGTTTAATGCAAAAGCAAAGCTCTAGGACAGGAAAATTGCAGGTATTCATATCCCTTACAATAAAACTTGGGTGCTGGGTAAGGTGATGAGAGGTGAACAGCAGAAGCTCACAGCTGGCTAAAACTTTTTGGGAATCATATATCTCTAGTTCTGATTTAGCTGGAGGAGAGACCAGAGCAGAACTCAGATGCTCTCAGGCAGGAAAGAACTCAGGTTTCTAATCTGCTTTTGTAACCTCAGTGCTTGTGGATGTACATCACGTGTACCCCAGAGGTCCTGAGGTGTGTATTTCCCTGCCTATGCTGCTTAGAGATCCTGCCAAGCACACCACAGGGATGATGCAGCCTGTCTGTAACCATGCCAATAGAGACAATGCTCTCCTCAAAGCAACAGGTTTCATTAAATGTTAGAATGATATTAATAGAAGAGCAGTGCTTAAAGAAAGTCATACCATAATTGTTTGGGCTTTTTTTTAAAAAAAGTTCCTTTGGAGGAACGTAAAGAAGAGTGTATGTCATGGAGCATTGTATTTGTGATAAAATTTCCATCTCCTCTATTGCAACAGCAGTTACCATTAGCATTTCCTAATTTCCATGTCCCACCTGTTCTCATCGTGAAAATAAACACACTCATGAGGAAGAAGAAAGCGATTTTGAAGCTCAATTCTTGCCATATTCACACGACTTACTGACTGCAATCTCTTTTGTTTCCCCAGCACCGATAGCTGCAGGAACAGGCCCTAATTTCTCCCTCTCAGATTTGGAAAGTTCTTCATACTACAGCATGAGCCCAGGAGCAATGAGGAGGTCTTTACCTAGCACATCCTCTACCAGGTAATTTAATCTCTGCCTACTGCCATGTTCCTTGGAAACTCAGGCCAGCATCACTACTCCTCTGGGAAAGGAACCATTCAGTTCTTCGACAAGCTGTTTGGGGGCCTCACGATGTGGAGCTGTTTCAGATTCCCAGAGTTGAATGTTCAGCTGCATCACTGTTGAAGTTGGTTTTAGGTGTAGAAACCTCAAACTAAAACTGCTGCACTGACTTCTGTAACTCCTGGCTTGTATCTGTGTGCATCAGAAGTTCCACTGGAATTGCTGAGCTTCAGCGGTGGCAGGAGAGAATCTGGGGGGTGTTGAGATGTGAGGAAACTCTTAAGATGGATTTACATGTATTCTTTATTGTCAAAAGTGTTACCTGTGATACTGACATAGTTTTAGGACCATGGCCTATAAAGCATTCTGGTTTTCATAATGCATTTAGAAATTTGTGACTCAGCCTTTGGAAGACTGAATTGTTAATGCAGATGACTACCCAGGCTGATTTTGATTTTGGGTTACATGCCAGCGATCAAACAAGGATATTTTTTATTTTTTACCTTTCTCTTTAATCATCCATGAGATGAGATTTATAAACAAGCCCAGTCACTCGAGTGGTCTTGAACACTATTAAGGAACCAGATTGATTTTTTTCTTTCCCCACAGCCAAAATAGATCACTTATTTCAAAGACATGACAAGAAAGTCTAACTCCAGCCCAACGCTCTTTTACATTTTTCTCTCAGCCTGCAGTGCCACCAGCTCTGCAGCAAGCAAGTACACATGAAAAAATTCTCAATAATTTCAATATAGCCTTTGTTTTTATTTAAAAAAATAATAATCTTTAACGAGAGGCTCTTAGCAATAACGCCTTACAGTTTGCAGTGATTGAAAGAACATTCTGCTCCTTGCACTTAGTGTGCGTGTTACGAAGCTTGGTGACTACAATTCCCATTACACATCAATTAAAAACTTGGTGCTGTTTCTTTTTTGCCTGTAAACTGTGTAGCCTACAGCGCTCATCATTAGCACCATTCTCAGGTAGAATTTACTGGTGACTCCAGAAGCAAAAGTGAGATTATTAATGTTACTTAAGAGCTCAGCTGTTGCTCTTCTATTCTTCTGCAAATAGCTACCACTGATAAGGAGCTAATTATAAACAGCATGGGTAGTTAATAACTTGGTAATATGTTTGTTTTCCTCTCATTAGGTTGTTCCCAGTCAGGAAAAAAAAAATTCTTTAAATACACAGACTCAGCAGAATTATCAGGCAGCAATTATATTGTATGCACACAATTTCCCCTATTGACACATAACAATTCTCTAAATTAAGGAATGGCCAAACCTGCATTCCACACATACCCTAAGACTTATTCTTCCTGTTTCTCACCAACTGATTTTGCAAACCTGCCAGCTCCTACCTGTGCTGAGCCTTCACTGGGGGGGAGCTGCAAATCCTAAACCAATAGGAACGGCAGTGGAAGATTTTATGTCTGTTAAATGTGTTCCCCCTACACAGAGGAGCCTGTTCTTGAATGCCTTAAGACTTAATAGAATACAGATTTGGGGGAAAAAAGTGAGCTGACCCAGCCTTGGAAAAGCACTTAGAAGAGAAATTCTCCGTAACGTCCCCATGCGGTCTGTACAACTCATTATGGAAAACAGAGCCAAGCTGAGTGTCTTTGGCTCTGGGATCCTCTCCCTGCAGAACTGCTGGAGCCAGTGGTCACCAGAGACCACTGAAAGGGCTCTTCTGTGTCCTGAGCCTCTGGCAAGGGAGGTGTGATATATCACAGGGGGATCCTTTAATGCTGATGCTGGCCAGAGGTACCTGTTGGGGGCTTTCTGTGCTTGTTGGCATTCAGCTGCAGAGTCAAATGCTTATTCTTGTAGGACACCATGAACATTTGAACCAGGAATGGATTCCTCATCATTCACTTGTCTGTGTTTCTTCTTATGGGACTGAAATCTGGGTTAATTTGAAAGACTGAAAATATAAGTTCGAACCGATAAACAATTTGCTTTCAGAATAAGCTGTGAAAAAATCCGGTGGTTAAAATAAGTCTCGTGTGTCAGCACTGTATTCATTCCAATTGCAAAAATGGTGCAACGAAAATGAAATTCTTGCCTTTTTATTGACCTCTGTGTGCTTTGAAAAATGTCCTGCTTGCGGAGCCGTAAAAGCCGAAATGACGAACTGTCTTCTAGTTAAAGTAGCACATGTTTAGGGGTTTGTTCTGGACACTGTGAAAAGTTGATTTGAATCTCACTGGAGCTCAGTCATTGGATAGGAAGCAAACCAGAAACAAAAAGCAGATGCTGAGAGGTTGGGTGGGCAGGATGGCCCTGCAAGACTCACACCTTCCCCTCCTCAGGGCCTTAAATCCGCTCCAGCCTCCATAACCAAGCTGGTCTCAAGCAGGGCTGGCAAGATAACATCCCAGCAGAAGTGCCTGGGTTCCTCTTCCACACAGAAAGCCTTCATTCTGTGGCCTTGCTTCTTCAGCTCTACAAAACGTCTCAAGTCTGTGGAGGATGAGATGGACAGCCCTGGTGAGGAGCCGTTCTACACAAGCCAAGGGCGCTCTCCAGGCAGCGGCAGCCAGTCAAGCGGATGGCATGAAGTGGAGCCAGGTAAGCCACGGCTCTCCAGAGCCCAAGGACTTCATCTCCTCTTGCTCTGTTTTGTTATCAGGATGTGCTGTGTAGGAAGGTGGATCAGTGCTAGGCATCTTGTAACTTCTGGGAACTGGTCAGTCTAATGGAAATATGGAAGTGGTTTTACTGCTCCTGCAGCTGTGAATGTTTCTGTAGTGTGTCACTTCTGTGTTTTGGCCAAATATCTGAAGTATTTCAATAATGCAGCAAAAGACAGGCGGTCTTTTTTTCTGTCAAAATGTCCAGACTCACTTGTGGGAGAACTTTTTCTAGCAAAAGGCAGTACCTGTCTGGGCTGTGCCCCATCAAGTTATGCTGCTTAAATAAATAGCCCTGAACTTATATAAGGGAGAAGGACTTTTCAAGCATTATACAACACTTGAGCTCACTTAGTAATGACTTTTAAGAGACTTACAGAAGGAGTTGTTTTATTAATCTGTAATGCTGTGAAGTGTGATTGGAGACTTCATATCACAATAGATATCACTGGGTGCTACACTTCAGAAGGTTGAGGAAGCAGCTCTTTGGCCTCTTCTCAGTTAATTTTCGTGTGTGATCTTTCTTGTTGATCATTTTTTTGGGTTATGTTATGTTACATACTTAACTGTCCGCTGATCACTTATCCTGAGATCATCTGGGTGCTTAATACTATTGGGAATATTTTTCTGGGTCAGTGCTACATGCACAGGTGAAGGTAATGCCTCAGTGTTGCTTACAGCTAAATAACCAAGTATTTATTGCCAATAAAAATATCAGAAGTCTTATTTGTTAGAGGAAGGCAAGCCGTGCCCTCATCTCCAGCCTCTCAGGGTTTGAGAAGGTCTCTGTAAGTGCAAAGGATCTTTCACAACAGGCATTTTTTGTCTTTCTTGTTTGTTTGGATTTAAAATAGTTTGGTTTTGGTTTGTCTGGAAACAACACATGCTTGTCCAGGGCACCGTGTATAATGAACTATACAGCACAGAAAAGTAAATTCGACCTGAACAGCATTAAAATCAGTTCTGTGGGCACTTGGCCAGCCACCTATATCCTTCATCATGTAGGAAACATACCCACAAGCTTTCTCTGGAGACCCTGTCAAACAGCTGTCCTTTACAGCATGCCCAGAAAGTCACCAAATTTGGGCTATTCCAGACTGGGAGGGGACTGATTCCTGTGCCTGGGAGCCCTTGGAGGATCCCCTGCCAGCTGCCCTGTCTCCTCTAATGAGGAGGAGCCAGCTTGTGGGCCCTTATTGACTGCAGATGTGGCCCTTTGGCAGGAGGAGAGGGTGGACCTGCAGGCAGACAAGTGCCAGGCTCCCCGTGACTGCCTTGCCACGGCCGTCCCCAGGGCTCTGGTGTTTGCAGTGAGGTGTCCTGCTCCAGAGGCACCAGGGGCTGTCTCCTCCATCAGCTCCAGGCTCCAGATGATGTAAGGCAGAGCTTCACCTTGTACTAAACCAGTCTGCTCGTGGAGCGGCAAAAACACGGGCAAAAGCTCAGCGCCCAGCGAAGGGGGAGATCACAGCCTCCTGTGCAGACACAGATGGCTGAATGCTGACTGGGTCACTGCTTCTACATCACTGTCAGATGGGGAGACAGCTCCCCCCAAAGTTTGGGGTGCTCTTTGCTGATGACAAATGTTCTTCATTTGTGCCGCAGCCGAAGGCCGGCTATTAATTTTGCTGTCACCTCTGGTGGGTTTCCCCACGTGTGGTCATTACCTCGGGCTCATCCAAGTCCTGGCTAGATGGTGGCACTGAGCTGCTGAGCTGAACAAGGCAAGTGCCTAAAGCCTTACACCTCCAAAGCACCTCCAACCACCTTGGCTCCACTGGGTGCCCATCATGAAGAAGCACAGCTCCCCATTTCAAACTTCCTGAGGTGCTCAGCAAGGCGTAAACAAGTCAGAGAAGAAAAGGTTCTTCCTTCTTCATGACCTTCCTCACTTGCTATAGAAAAATCCCAGATTCTTGTTAGTCTTGCCTGTAAAATGGTAGAGAATCACCTTGCAGCATCAGGGACTCTAGCCAGGTACCAACTCGATATAGCTCAGATTCACCAAGCCATCTATCACTGTCACAGCTGTGAAGAAAAAGAGCTTTACCCTGCCCGTGTGGGATGCACTTCCAAGCCATCCTTGTGCTATATCCATGCAGCCCCACCCTGGTGCTTCTGCCGTGGCTTTCCAGCAGCCTGTCCTCAGAATTCATTGCCTCAGCTTCTCTGTAAAGCACAGTCACTGCAAGAGCACAGCTGACAGATTACCTGAAGAGCCACAGCTCATCGGTGGTGAAGGACAAAACATTCCTAAGTGTCCTTCCGTGCCAGGGCAGCAGTGGTGTGTCACTGGCATGAGGTGCTCCCCCAGGGCACACATCCTGCTGTGGGCTGTGCGTGGACATCACACCTGGGTCTGACACTGATGTGTGGCCCTTTTTGTTTCATCTCCAGGAGTGTAAAATGTTTCATGAGTCTTCTGTGGGGCATCTGCCTAGAAAGTCAATTGGTCCCCTAAAAGCTGTGCAGGTAATGTTATCATTCCCTGTTAGCCAGTGGCTTACCACGGCATTACTCTTCGGGAGGGAGCTTCGAAGCCTGGACCTGTTTCAGATCCATCCTTTCTGATGTCTTTATTTCCAGAAAAAGACCATGCCATTTATTTAATCTACAATCAAAATGGTGGCACGGTTTTAGCATAAAATGATCTCTGAGCTTCAGTGTTTGGCTTTTGTTCTCCGTGAAATTCGCAATAGGAGGTCTAAGGACTAAACTCACCTTTTTGTTTGACTTGGCGTTTCTTCCACGCAGTTCATTTTATGCTGCATGGGATAACACAGGTATCAGGGATGCAGAATGATGCAGGCTGAAGCTTTATCCTGTGCTGGCAGAGTAGTCTCAGCCAGGTTTCCAAACTCCATAATTAAACCCTGTCCTTTGGGTTACTGGCCAAACAACAAGAGGAGAAAATCAGACCAAGAAGAGGAAGCTTCGACTTGTCTGTGGGATGGCTGCTCTGGCTGGGAAGGAAAGTTCAGAGAGGAGCCAGCAGCCAAGCTCCCAGCCCAGTAGGACCCACACCAAAGATAATAATATATCCTTTGGCTTTATTGCCTTTGAGTAGATTGCTTCCTCACAGGAGATTTAGATTCATGCAGAGATAGCTTCTTGGCCTGTATGCCTTGACAGGTTTATGGGAACGAGAGGATGAATATTCTGTCTCTGTTTGTTGCATTTGCTTAATTTTGAGGTGTGCACACGCGAAAGAGGGGAGACTCAGACACAGGAGCAGGTGTGAAGAATCCATGTGGCACAGAGACTGTGAGAGGGTGGTAGTGAAGGGTGCTGCCTGGGACAGTGCAGGGAAACTGGTGGGAGATGGGAGAAATACACTTGAAAGGCAGCAAAACATCGACGAGAAAGGGGAAACGAGAAGATGCTTTTAGGCCGTACAGAAGGGAAAAAGAACAAATGCCAGAAAAACAAAGATTTGACTGCCTAGAAAGGAAATATGAACTGGAATATGTGAACTCCTCTCAGAGAAAGAGAGCACTCCAGGCAGAGGGTTATTTACCGCCAGCCGTGACTAGTCGCTCTACATCTGTCTCCATTTTTTTCTCTTGAACAAATTCCCTTTTTGGATACTTTCTTCCTGCTTTGCTTCCCTGTGATTGCCCCTGTAAGTGGTCTTTGGAGGGCAGGCTGTATGCTCAGAACATATGTGCAAACTGGCAGGAGAACAGAAGAGGACAAAACCACTCTGTGTGCTATTTAGATTAGGCAGTGGATGCTTCCCCCGTGCCTACTCCGAGGTCCCCGCTGCGTGCAGGACACAGGCTGCACCTATTGTCCATCCACAGCCCTTCCTCTGAGCCTTCACATGCTCTGCTTGGAGCACCCTGATGTCTGCCCCATGTGGAGACTTTGCTGGGTGTGGATCCTGCATGCTTCACCCACCTGGGTGCAGATCCCATGTGCTTCCCCACCAGCAGCACGACCTTTCCATCCGTGGCATTTCAGACTCGTAGTAACGAGCAGAGACTCAGCCTTGTGTTTTTACATCGAGGTACTTCTTGCGACGAAGGATGCAGAGCCCTCCTTGTACGTCAGACGTGACAGCCAAAGCAAAACCCAACATTAATCCCACGTTCCTTGTGCTGTACTCCTTGTGTCTCACATCCATTTACCTGCACTCGAAAGCTCCTGGGGAGCTCTCCGGCCCAAAAAGGCTGGAGTCTGCCAGAAAAGATGAATTTCCTTTCACAACAGGAAGGCTTAGGAAGTAAAACAAAGCAGACATGTAGTAAATTACTTCTGCTTTTCAAATACCTTTTGTGGTATCCTCCTTACCATTACTTTATCTCCGCACTTTCAGTGCATAACTCTTGTGAACTGAGAAGAAGGGCAGGAGAGGATGAATATGATGTTAGTGAGAAAATAAGGCAACATCACCCTGGTTTTGCACTCCTGCACAGAGCTGGCCCATGTTCAGTTCTGTGGCAGCTCTGCTTGTAATGGAGGTAAGCCATAATTACAGGTATATGTTTTTTAATTCCATAATAAGATTGAGTTAATGTATATCTGCATTCCACTTATGCATTTTTTTAATGCATTCTCTTGCTTCAGTCCAGGAGCAATGTTCACATTGTGCTCCGTCAGTCGTTTTGTGAAGCATATGGACGGTATTTGCCAATTCTGCTTCCATTGTGTTTCTACAACGGGGCATGGAAAAAAATGTTTAAGATGTAAATTCAGAGTATCCTGTTGGTTTCTTTACTTAGATTTTCTACTTGTATTCATTTCCTCACAATAGTTTAGTCCCTAGAGGACAGTAATCCCAGGGAAGGTACGTGTTTGTACTCCTTGCTCTTCTTGAAGATACCTGAGGGGACAATTAGCTCTGCTTCGATTGTGGTCTTGACCAGCTTGGTTTGCAGAATGGCTGGAGCTCTGCAGTCCTTCTCCCACTGAAAGATTGTTGGGGCTCTTCATGTCCTGCTCATCCCCCTGCCCCAGCTCCACCCCAGCTGTTCTCCTCCCATCACGCTGTGCTGGGCTTTTGTGTCTTCACCTTGAAAATCCCGGGAACCAAACAAGACTTTCAGTTCAGAAACCTTAAGGAATCAGTAATGCCACTTGAAATGCTTTCACAGTTCCAGGGGCTCATGGCATTGATAATTTTATATGAACTTGCAGTGAGTTCAAGAGCTCCCTGTTAGACTGCTGGACACATCGTTGGTAGTAACGATGCTATTAAAAAGTCAGCCTTGTGATCGCTCATTAAACCACTTGGGCCACTGCTGCTTGTTCTCATGCCACCATCTATGGGACTGTCTGAAAACAGTTGCTGAGGAATTTCGGTGCAATCAGGGAACTGAATTCTTATTCTGGAGTATCTCCCTTGCAGTGGCAGTGACCCTTCACTTACTGGAGCTATGCCTCTCCCCATTGCTGATTGTGGAAAAACCACATGCAGGCAACCAGTCCAAACTCTTGTTTCAGTAATGCTTTTCTTAAATCTGGCAGGGGCTTTCTTCTCAGCACTCAGGAAAACTTCTCCATGTTTACTGAGAAACTTTTTATTTATGCTGTATGCATTAGAAAGACTCATTCAGGCATAGCTCAGATGACCACGAGTTTGTTTTCAAAGTCTGTTTGGAATTATATCTTGGAAGTTCAAGAGAAAGCACTATAAGGGAGATCCTAGATGGTGTTCTTTATTCATTCTTTATGCCCTAAACACGGTTGTTGCCTGGCAGTGCCTGGAAGATAAAATACATGTAGTATGTCCCAGCATCAGTGATGCAGAGTGTGTCTGATCTGTCCTCAGGCAAAAGGGCTACGGGCTCATCAAAGGACTTGACACTGTGCACTAACTCCGAGCTCAGAGAAGTTTCCAAAGATCGTGCTACGTTACTGCCAATGATTCAAGGGACTGGCTGCAGAAAATATGATGAAAAACATGAGAACCATGTATTATACAAAATAAGGAATAGAAAAAGAATCCCTTTTTACTGGGAAAACATTCAACTTCAGACCTGCAGAATCCAATATCAAATAATTCTCTGGCACTACTCTGCAGTGACTTGTGGTAGTGGGCAGTTTTCACTGCATTGTAACTAGACACAGGAATTTCATGGTCTTTATTAATTTCCTTGAGCTAAACTATTTGGATACTCGCAGACCTATTGAAGAAACCTAGGAAACATCACTTTTCCTTAGACCAGAGGAGGTCTACATCCAGGATCCCTGCCAATGATATTTACTCAGTATTTCCCAGATGTGACATTGCCTTGCCCTCCAATTCTCAGTGTGTAAAGTCAGACAGCACACTCCCAGAGCCATTCTGCTCATACCTGCCTCGTGCAGCAGCTTCATTACACACCTCAGCACATCCACCAGCAGGCACCAGGGCCATTTTTTTCCTCCATTGAACTTAATATCTTAAGGCAGTGGGAACATTTCACACAGAATGGGTCGGGTTGAAAGGGACCATAGTGGGGTGTCACCTGATCCAACCTCCCTGCACAAGCAGGGCCATCCCAGAGCACATGGCACAGGATTGAATAGTGAGGGAGATTCCTCGACCTCTCTGTTCCAGTGCGTGGTCACTGCACAGGAAAGAAATTTTTCCTTCATGTTCAGAAGGAACTTCATGCTTCCTTTACTGGCACCTGGAGTTAAACCCGGTCTCATGTGCGTGCAGCTGCCTAAAACCCTGGCTCCAAGTGAACAGGGAGATGCTTGAAGTGAATAGTATGATGGGAACGTACTTCAAGGAACTCCAGCAGCTGCAGAATACAGAGCTCTTCTGAGATGTCTTTTTTTCAAAGAGTCCATGTGTTCCTGTATCCCTGCTCTCTGCATTACAGTATCCCATCAAAACACAAGCTGCCCAGTGGTTTTCAAGAACATAAGATTTTTTTTTCTTCTAAGAGCAGTAACACTTATCAACTTCTACTGAAATACCATATCAGCTCCTTGTCACTGGCAGTCTACAGTTCCTGCCACTAAAAGTTTAATGCATTTACAGGAGCACTTAGGCATCAAGACTTTGATATCACAATCTGTTAGTCACAGGTGCTACATGATAGGTTTGTGTTAGCACATTATAGATCTTTTATCAGATACTGCACAAAATGTGTGTGTTTCTCTGCCAGGCAATCAGAATCAGGCTGCTGCATAGCTGATGAGTTACTCACCAATAGAAGTTGTTGTTTATTTTAAACAGAACTTTTCCAGAACTGCACCTTTTAATGGATAACTTCGACTCTAATTGGTCAAGGCCAGTGAAGACCAAGAACTTAATGGAGCCAGGAAAAATGCAGCAGGTCCATAGTGGTGTTTTGGGCATTGTCAGTCTTTTGCAATGGCATTTGTCAAGTCAAATGATTAACACTGCTCATTTGCCATAACAGACAGAGTCATTTTGACAGCAAATTACCACTGGATCAATAGCTCAGCTTTTCTTTGGCAATTCACGTAGTAGCATGAGACCTGTGACAACATGCCATGCTGCTGGCATTGCTGTTTCAAAATCATGGAGAGCTGGGGGAAGAACTACTGACTTAAAAAGTTCAGATTGAAAACTTCTAGATGTTTCCACATCCCTCCAAGGCTCCTTTTATTTTTTTTTTCCAGACACTGAACAACACAACAAGTTTGGCCCTGAGATTCAGCCTAAACTGTCCTTTCCATTTTTAATAAAATTAGTAATCCCATGCAAGTGTTAGAGCACATGCCTCAGCTTTGCTGTAATCCCCTGAGGAAAACATCCCTTCAGTATGGTCCCGGCGAAGTCGGGCGCTCAGTCAGTGTTGTGGCTTTGCTTCTCACATCCAGTTCCAGATGTCAGGAAATGCATCGTTTAAAAATGAGTGTGGAGCTGTAGGAGTTCTGGGCTAAAAATGCAGAAAGAATGTTACTTTAGTTATCAAATGAAGTTTTCAGCTGACCTGGTTCTAGCATCAGCCATACATGCTGTTCTCACTGACTGAGGTAAAAGCAGATGTCCCGTGCGCTCTCACAACGAAAGATCACCTGAGCCATTTCTGTCTTCACACACAATTAGCATCACCTGCATCATTTTTCAGACTGATGGGAAACATTCAGTGCCTGGAAGACTCTTTCCTGACAAAGACTGGAAGAATGCTTCCTGATGACAGCATGGGATGGGAGTGCTGTATTGGTCATCCATGGACTAAAAGTTCTTCAGGTGTTGCTGGCTGAGCTGTGTTCTGCTACCCAGATTCTGCTGAACACAGAATCGTAGAATCACAGGCTGGTTTGGGTTGGAAAGGATCTTATACACCCAGTTCCAACCCCCTGTCATGGGCAGGGATATCTTCCACTGCACCAGGTTGCTCCCAGCTCCATGTAACCTGGCCTTGAACATGTTCGCGGATGGGGAGTCCTCAACTTCTGTCCACGACAGTCTGCAACATGTACACATAGAGCAAAGAAAGTGATGTGGTTTGGGCTTCACTTTTGACACTAAGTGAAAACTATAACCTTCCTTGGTATTGGGACAGAAACAGCCACTTTTTGCATCTTTCCAGAGTGTGCTCCAAAGGACAGAAGCTCCTCTGGTTGACTATGGCTGTGCATTTCTTGCTGATTTAGTATCTGTCTAAGAGGCATCTTTGTGAGCTCCAGACAAGTCTCCTCTGACCCAGATATCCTTGAAGATCATCTGATAATGCAGCTTGGGGCTGCTTAGTTGCAAAATGGCATTAAGCACACTGAAGGTATTGTACCTGTCTTCCAAAAGTTGAACTAGTTTTCTTGTTTGCTTCTGGGACCAATTCAGGATGTTGACTTGGATCTATAAACTCTTCTATAGATTAGATCTTGGTTAGGAAATGGACTACATTCCTTTCATGTGCTGTCTTAGCAGTTGAGATCAGCAGACTTGCTTTTTCTAATGTGTTTGGGAAGCAGAAGCAATATTTTATCTCCTGTGGTATGCTGCTGGTACAGAAATGTTCAGGCTTATTAATTCTTCAGGACACAGGAAAGTCTTCATCACCTGTGTAGACAGTCATGGGAAAGGACCCTCTGCAAAGACTCCATTGAACTCTCTTTTTTTTTTTTTTTTTTTGAGGCAGCTGGAAAATATTAGCAATCTTCAGAGCCAATATACAGTGCATATTGAGAGCCAGTAAATGATGCATATTATTGCAAATTCCTGTGCACTTCTTCATTTTATAAAACAGATAACTAAAATACTCACCTAGCCAGATGAGTTCCCCAAGGGATGCACATTTCCAAGCAGAGGACAAACCAAAAACACAGAGCAGAACACAAATTAGCCAAATAGAATGGTTAAGTGGTTGAAACAAATGGTTTTAAGATCACTGAGTAAGGACCATGACCTCCTTTCGCATCAGTCAAGACAACTGTGAAACTTTGTGAAAGAAGCTCACCACAAAACAGATGCTGGGCTATCTTAGGTAAATAAATTACCAAAAAATAATAATAACCCCCCCCTACACTTTCTACAAAGCACAGCTGTGTAAATATTGCATGAGACAGGGGAGAGGGGGAGAGATGTAACATACACCCTTTTTTTATGCAGAAGTTCTGCTCTGGGCACTGTTTATTAACATTCCCAGTACAAGCATCACTCCACTGCGTAGCACACAGTGTGGCTACTGTACTCCCTGCACATGTTTGATCCTGGCTTTGAAGGAGAAGACAGCCTTTATTTTAAACAAAACATCGCAATGAAAGGTATTAGGGGACAGGGAGAATCATAGAAGGGTTGGAAGGGACCTTTAAGCTCGTGTTATTCCATCCCCCTGCCACGGGCAGGGACAGTTCCACTAGACCCACTTACTCAGAGCCCCATCTGGCTTGGCTTGAACACTTCCAGAGGATGGTACAGGACCAGGTACAGGAAGAAGACACTATGACATCTGTTTTTCCATTCTTTTTCCCACACTGTCTGCCACACTGATTTTAGACGTGCCTCTGGATCTGCATGAGGTGAGGAGCAATCCTTCTTCATTTCTTAGTTGCCCTGTAATTTCCCTGCTTCTCAGCTGCCAGGTACAGCACATTCCAGCCTACAACAACTGTGGGTTTGACTACAGAGAGGAACAAATGGCTCTTCTCAGCTACACTGAAGGCTCACCTATTCCAGTTCACTGTCTCTGACACGAGCTGATTGTGGACACTTAAGGGAAGAATACAACAGCAGGACAGGCATCCAGTGATGCTTTTCAGAGCATGGATATTGCCAGCAAACAGCTTGGTTTCCTGAGCCAGCGTCTCAGTTCACATCTTTGTGTTTGACAGCCTTCAGTGAACTTTTATTTCAGAGATGCGCTTTTAACCCATTCTTTATTTTGGCCTGCACAACATCCCATGGCAGTGAGTTCCAGTTTTACACGGTGCTGCATAAGGAAGAACCACTTCTTTTGCCTGTTGCCTGATCGTTTTGCTTGATGCTTCTTAGTGGTTTGTTTTTCTCATTGCCAGAAGTAGTGAATAAATCATTCCCCACTTACTTTCTTGACTTTCCTTCAAGTTAAGTGCTGCCCCAACACTTTGACCGCAGCAGGCAGTGAGCACAGGGAAGCACAGAAACCCATCTAGCAGCCTGTGAGCTCAGGTAACAATTTGGCTGAGTGTCTGCAGAGCCATCTCACACCTCCAGGAGTGTGTGTGTGCTGTGACAGCAACTGTGTTGTTCACCCAAAGTGGGTAGTCTGTGACTTCCACCCATAACCCCAGAGCTCACAGTGTGAGTGCAGGGATCCACCAGAGAACCTAAAGAAGGGAAGGTCTTTTAATTCTTTCATTTTCCAGCTCTAAAGAAACTTAAACCTCAGCAGTGGCTTCATCTAGCAAGTATGCTGGCTACAGTTCTATTCTGATTCCACTGGTGTCTTGCTCAGGGAAGAGCAGGAGATCTTTAACATCCTCCACCTCTGCTTGCCCGCGTTGCTCCAGCACAGCCCTACTGAGATCATCCTTTCTGCTCTTCCCTTGCATCAATGCTCACTGCTATTTTTAGTGTGATATACACCAAAAAGCGTAACATAAGAGATCCTGTTGCCAAAATTAGCTGGAAAATTATTGGCTGTTTTAGTGTTTTGTGCATAGTCCTGATTTGCCTCTCTGGGATTTGCATGCAGATCTTTGAACCCCCAAAAGCCAGCCAAGTGAGGTGGTACCTGCAGTCCTCAGCTCCAAGAGCAGAAATGTGGAAAAGAATGGGACTATTTCATATCAGCAAGGGCTGGAGAGGTTCCACCTGTAGGAGGGAAATACTTCTGTTTAAAAAAAAATAAGGATTTGCAGTCAATGAGTTTGGAAAATCCATAAATGTATGGATTATCTTCCTTTGTATTTAGTGTTCTGTTCCAGCAGCCCACGTTTGTCTCCAGCAGTATTATCCATGATGCAGCACGTTAATGCACTGCCTTGCTCCAAAGAGGAGAAAGCACTTTGGATGTTGTCCAGATTTAACCCTGTCTTAGAGCTTGCCTAAGACAAAAAAAAACCCCAACAAATTACTCTTACCAAAACAACAGCAAATGGAATTAAAGCATCATGCCAATCCGAGGCATGAGGGGCAGCTTTGAATCCAAGGGTGATGGTCATTCCCACTCGGTTCATGACTCCTCTGCCTCACACTGCCCTTTCCAGTCCTTACAACCCACCCTTCCTTTCCATTCCTTGCGTGAAAAGCACTCAGCCACATGTAACCCAAATGTGCTCTGCAAGGAGCTGCTCCTGGCTGTCAAAGAGAAGATTTGACATCTGACATCAAATTGATTCCTGAAAAGACTCCTGTCATCCAGGCAGCATTGCAAACTCTGGCCATTTGGAGACTTTAAAAATTAAAAGATGCCCCAAACAGCTGCATTTCTTATGCAAATCCCTCCCCAAATGGGACCTTGTAAGTATTGAGTGAATTGTTTGTCCTCTGTTAAAAAAATGATCATCTAAAAACCCAATAATTTGGGAGAGGACAGGTTTTAAGAGGACAAAGCAGTCTTACAAAGAACATTTCTCTCATGTCCTGTGAACTGCTGTACTCTTGAGATTTTCCTGTGCTACTTCTCTAGTTTTGCTGGATTTTCCCCTTTAATATTATGTGGAAAATCCCGAACAAAAACTGGCACTTGATTCCAAGTAAATAGTGGCAGTGACTGAATAGAAACCTGATGTCAGATACACAACCACCCTGGGAAAGTCAAAATCCACTGCTTTCTCATCTCTTCCAGTTGTCGCCTTCTTAAGTGCGTTATTCATAAAATTAGCGATTTTAAAATGCATCAAAGCATTATTTTTTATATTCACAGCACCACTTTAAAAAAAAAAATGGTTAAAAATCGATTTGCTGGCCTCTTGGGGAAATGCTGTAATGTTTTTGGCTGTCTCCTACTTTCTGCTGCCAGCTAAAAGTACCATCTGGCTTGTTTAGGGCCCTTCTCCGTATCAGGTGCTTCCAAAATTCTCCCCAACCAGAGGATTGCTTCATTGGGTTGCTTTGCCTGCTGAGGCACGTTGTCCTGGGCTGGGAATCCTCCTGCTTCTGTTCCCTGCCATCCTGCTGACGGTGGTGTGTGGATGTTTGGGCACGGATCTTGCCGCCCCTCTCCCGAGGACATTTGCATCATTGTCAGCTGCACATATTAAATTGATATGCAGGGCTCAGAAACACGTATCCCATCTTTTGTCCCTTTGTTTGTGCAATTGTTGTGGTTTTAATTCTTCTTTGACACCTGGAATATCACAAAGCTGCCGCTGATCTGTTGGCTACTACGGGAAATGACATTGATAGAAGGATAATGTGTGTCAGAGTTGTATCTCGATAATTGCAGGCACACCCCGAACCCTCGCAGCTCAGGGAACGAATACCCTAAATCCATGATTAATTTGGAGACTCGCATGTGGCACTTGGCTGTGGTGTCACCCTCTCACTACAAGAGTCACTTGCGAGGGATTTTAAGGCAGTTTTGGTTAATTCTGCGTTGCTGTGTCGAGTTGTGCCCATTGCCAGTCAGTTCTGGCACGTTCTTGCTGCCATTTCGTGGCAGCGTGAGGAGCTGGAACAAAATGGGGTTGGTGTCCTAACTCCTCATGGGAGGAAGGCAGCTGCCCTTGGGCCTTCTCCTGCATGAGGGTACGGTCCCAAAGAGCTGAGAACTGATGCTCTCCTCGTGGCACCAGTTGACGGTGACACGTCCTCCTCGGGATTCTTTGTTTGTCCAATTCACTGCTCTGCTTACAAATAGGAGAAATCCACCCCCCAAAGGATTTAAGAGCAGATCCGAAGCATTGCAGTTGCTGAGGATGAACTTGATGTGATGGCATGGAAAGAGGGAGCGTGTTTTGGAAGAACTGCCTGCCATGAGCTGTCGTGTCCTATTTCAAAAATGATCTGTGCCATACGCTGCTGACTTTTCCTGTCCATCCATTAAAAAGTGAATTATGAAGAGTGCTGAGACAAACAGATAGGAGTTTAACCTTGTTAGTAAATATCAGGTAGCTGATATATACTGCTAGAATGTTACATCACAGCCTTGCTCTTCAATATGAGTTTATGAAATTATCTTGTTACTATATAAACTGCCTTGGCTGGGCACATTCTTCCAGAGGGTTATTGTTTGCTGGATGTTGGCACAGTAGCACGACTCCGAAGAGTCAGTTCACAGTGTGGTGAATTTTAAAGACTTGGGAGATGGCCATATCTATTTTTCAGCAAAGGAATGAAAGCTNATTAAAAGTTTCAAAAGATGTGCTGAAATGAAAAGGAAATAATAACTAAAGTCCGGGTGGGAAGTAGTGCCTCAGAGTACTGACTTTGTTTGTTTGCTTGTTTCCCCCCAAATCTTAATATTTTAAGCACAAGTTAATATTTTAAATCAAATAAACCTGTTCTGTGAACTGGTAAGATACTTGAACTATATCACACATTATTCATTTATTTTTGTGTGAGTGCAATAAAAATTTTACAAGCTGTAATCTTGTTCTTTTAGTAGAGAGAAAACTATGCAGAATATGTTGCTTAGAGTATTAGATAAGCTGCAGTATGTTAATCAAATATTTTTGTGATATGAGGGCAGTTGAGAAAACAGTACGATTTTTGCTAATGGCACTGGTAAGTAAACGGATCTATCATTACATTGTCATGAAAAGTGACATTGAGCAGAAACACCCTGCCAATCCCTGGAAGATAAGTATTTAATGTAATTAGACAGACACTGTCTCCTTTGTTGAACGTAGCATTAATCACCCAGAGAAGTCCAACTTTATATGAAATGGCTTTTTCTGATATGTCTTTGTATTAGAAAGCTTCTTACATGGTTTTGCCACGATGACATGTTTGAAGAAACGACTGCTGCAGCTAAACGGGTTTCCTCATGACATATTTTGCTGTTCTGTGTTCCATAATATTTAATTTTTTTTTTATTTAGCAACATTGCATTATATAGCTGTGACTCGTTCCTAAGTCTGGAAACCTGTGTGCAATTGGAGCTGAACCTCTTTGAAGCAGTTTAATGCATTCAACTTCTGAAATATAAAAGCAGCACAAATAGCTTCCATTATGTCCCTCAGCCCTTCCTATGTGGTGTTAGCACAGGTTCATTGTTACGGCATAAGCAAAATGTTTCTTGCCTCAAATGCTAGCCCATAATATCACACACACACACACACACAAAACCAAGATAAAAAAAATAAAAAAGAACTTCTTTTTATGAAAACCTCATTGTTAAATGGATGAAAAATGTTGCCCCCTTCCAGAATTCATTGGCACTACATTTTTTTTTCCCTTTCTTCCCCCCCCCCCTCTGTTGCTTGTAATTTGTACTGTGAAACGCTGTCTGGTTATGAACTGGTATCAATTTGAGTCAGTGCACAGCTGTGTCTTCCCACCTTCTCAGTGGTGCCGAGGGCTTTGAAGGGAAAGAATAGGGTTTAGTCGGAGATGACAGCAGACTTCGCCGGCTAACAGGTGGAGGTCAAGTCGGTTTATTTGTTGGGCTGAACAGAGTGCAGAGATGAAAAATCTTTGCCATAATAAGGTTTAGGAAGAAAATGCTGACTAGTCTAAGCTTTGATTCCAGCTGACAGATCCTTTTCTAGTGTTCATTACTTGATTTCACAGTTCAGGCAATTTTAAGAGGCTTAAAATTATGTTTCTGCTCTCCTCTGTAAAACTTTTCGATCACTTTCTAATTTTTTGCTCTAAGTAAAGTTTTAGGGGCCCCCTGATATATCACTCCTGCCTGTAGACTCTTACAAAGTCAATATGCCATCAAAAATGTAAGGATAAGCTTTTTTTTTCCCAGACCCCTACTTTTACTGATTCCTTTAAGAAACGAAGTAAAAAAAATCACACGTAGGCAGCAACTCGATTAGAAAATTAAAACTTTCTAAAAACTCCCCAGAAAGGTGGATATTAAAACAAACAGGATGCTTAGGAAGCCACTGTGTGAGAATATGGGATTTTTGTGTTGCTGGTGGCAGCATTAACTCCTCCTCTCCAGCCCAGTGTGCTGAGTCCCAGTGCCGGTGAGCCGTGCTCTGTCCTGAAAGGGAGTCACAGCGAGCCCCCGGAGAATCAGAGCAGAACGTCCTGACATTGTGTGGCAGTGCTGGGACTGGGGTGACCTGTTGGCATCGTTGCATGTCACTGCAGCATCACAAAGGGGTTTCAGAGGGCTGAGCTCCGAGGGTGCGGGTCTCTCCTAGTTCAGTCTCCTGCCCTTCCCTGAGCCAGCTGCTGGGAGGGCAACGGAGGCGACTCTCCTTTCCCACCTTTTTCTTCCACCACCACCTGCTTCCTACCTGCTGGAGTGGGCAGAATAGGATTATCTTTAGCCATTTGCTAAAATCTTCCCCCTCAGACTTTCTATTACTTCTGCATTCATTCTTTGCAGGAAGAGGAAACTCACTGGTCAAACCCTTGGACACCAGAATAGTTGCATGCAGTTTCCCAGGGAGCCAGATAGCTCTAAAGCTTCCCAGTGAGTGACAGTTTCTCTCTTCTATTCTTCTGAAACATGTGTTTTACACATATACTGAAAAATGTTAATATCAATTTACAGCCAGATTCTTGCCTTTTTTTTTCTTTTAAATATATATATATATACTGAATCTCCCAAAGTATTTACACTTAGAGCACCTCAGCACACATGTCACTTTTTTACGTAGGATAAAGTGTTGGATGCTCTTATACACAGAACACCATTGGGCTGGAAAGCTGTTAGCTCATTCTGAGTTAGTGGCAAGAACGCTGGACTTGCCAGCACCAAACTGTGAAACCTTTTCTGTGTGACTGGTAGAAATCTCATGGGGGTAGAAATCCAAAAAAAAGGGGAGGAGGGGGGGAATGTAAATCTGTGCATTTGGATTCGAGCAGCTTCAATACCATGATATCAACTTTGTCCTAGAAGTCCTTGAACCACAAATCATTTGGGAGAGTGTTTTGGAGAATTATCACTGTATGCTTTCCCTGGTCTTTTACTCTTTTTCTAGGCATCCATTAGTTCCCACTGTCAGGGAGAGGACTCTGGACTAGGTGGATCCCTGTAATCTGATTTGGCATGGCTATTTTTCTGTGTTCCTAAGCTCATGAGATCAAGTTATGTAGGATTATTTCATAATGCCAGAGCAGCAGTTTCTGAGGTTCGACAAAGCTATCTAGCAAAGTGTCTGATAAAAAGAAAAATCCTGTCCCATACTGTAGCTTTCTTGGTCCAGTGAAGCAGCATCCTCATGCATACAAATCTTGCAAAGTTGCTTCTGATAGCTCCCTCTGTCCCTTAGTTTTTGCAAGCTAAAGTGCTATTTTCCTTTTTACAGCTTAATTGAACCTAAATGCACCCATTTTCTGCAATGTGGTATTTTGGTAATTTTACTATTCGCTCGTAAGTTTTCCCTTAAGCAAAGTGAAAGCTTCCCCTTTATCACTTCACTGGGCCAAGATTTCACACAGTATCCTGCTTGCTACAAAATATGATAGTGTTCTCTCTCACCTTGTTTCTTTTTTTCTTCTTTTACTTTCTTTTATAAAATCAGGATATCTAAGAAACCCCGAACACCGTGGAGCACTACATGGTGGGTGTGCTTATTCAAACAATGCCAATGCTCTTGTTCTCGGTGCACAGACATTTCGTGGTGGTTGGGGGGGGAGATGTCCCTGGTGTCCCCTCTCCTGTGGATTCTCTGGTGTCCAGTAAGGACAGAGCTCGTGCTGAGCCCTTTGCCAGAGCGACAGCGCCGGAGGGAGCACGTACATGTCACCTCTGCCCTTTCCATGGAACTGGCGGGGAGGTTTTCCCTCTCTGTCGGGTGTGTTCTCACGTGCTCTGTGGACGAGAGAGGTGTTGGGCAGCTCCCGTGGGCAGCACAGCCATCCGTGGCCCCTCTGGAAATGCTGCCAAACCCCAACTGCTGTGCTCTGCCTGCCCTCCCAGAATCCCAAAGCCACTGGGAATGCAGAGGAGTGAGGCTGATTTCTTCCCCTCTGCCGGAGGGCAGTTGAAGTCTCTGCTGCCTGGGAACTGCTCGTGGCGGGTCCCCAGTGCCGTTCCAGTGGGGCGCTCACCAGTGTGCAACTGGAAATGGGCACTTCCCAGTAAAGAGCACAACAGTTGTAGGTCCCTTACAAGTGGTTTGTGGTGTTATGGAGAAATAATATGACTGTTCAGTCCCCTGGCTGTCAAACTCAGAGGGTAAAAACATCAAGAAGCACCAGACAGCAAAACAGAACAGTTCCATGAGTACAATCCTGACCTGTCAAATTACAAATTTGTTGGTACAAGGCACATGAATTCAATTTGCAACATTTCCTTTCTTTGGAATAACGTATAAACTCTTCACCTCAAATTGTGCAGAAATCAGGTGACTTTACAGTTTGTGGTAAATTATATGGGCTATTTTCAATCCTGACCATAGCTCTTTTATTAATTAAAGCACATGTTTAATGGCAGTGTACACCGATTAAATCTTCAAAACCAATATTAGCACCAAACTTAGTCTTGTCATCATAAAAGTCATTTGAAAGCATTACCATGCAGCAACTGAGGTCACAAGTCAAAAAAAATCTGCATATTTACCCATCTCCATCTCATGCCTGGGGCGTTTTGCAGCCACCATTGTTATATATAGTCTGGGTAGTCATTGATGGTTTGATGACATGCAAATAATGACCAAATGATTTTTGAGGAAATTAAAAAAATGAAACAAAAAAATTCTATTCCATCCTCTTCAGTTACTAAAACTCCCTTTAGTATCACTTGCAATTTAGGATCCATATGCATCCCAGGAAGATATAGTTGAAACATAAATCTATTCTGGGTCTTTTACTTGCAAAAATATCATACCTCAGCTATAATCATATGCAAAGACTTTTTAGAGGGCTTTGTAAATGCCATCCAAATTTATGATGGCATTTTTTGCCTTGCAGCTATAGATGTTCCATCCCCAAAGCACCCACATAAAGGTATATTCTCCTGTGGATGGCTGCAGTTTGTCCCTGCTGCTATATCTAATCTGCCAAGTATGCTGAAAAACTCTCAAGTAGCATTTGAAATGAAACAAATGTAGTCATGAATTTTAGACGAGATGTCTAAAGACGTCATTAGGCGCCTTTTTTTTTTAATTCTTCTTGCAATATATATTTATGCAAAGCAGAATGATGCCAAAGTTAACATTAAATCAAAGGGGAAATCGAACTGTCATCTTGCTGTTTATTACGCTTCTCATTAAAGTTTTTAAATACGAAACTCATGAAATTGTGTTTTGAAGAAATTGGTAAGATGTTGAGTACTAGTTTATTAGTTATTGAAAGAACTGCTTGGGTGATGGAGCAGGAATGAAGTCTACCTTAAGTGATCTAAAACAACACAGATGATGCTGTAAACACAGAAACAAACAGATAAGGTAATACACTCTGTGGGAATGTTGGAGCAAACAATTTAAGGCAGATTTTAATGGGTACAATTTTAAAATAATGGAGAATATTGTAGTGTTCGGCTTTAAAATTCCGAAGGCAAAGTTTTCCATCAGTATAAATTGATATCTGTCCTTTGCAAATGGATTAGTGCTCATTTACAAAGGAGAAATTTCAACCTGTTTTTTCCCTGAGTGACATCAGAATTTTGATTCTAACTTGAGTTATCTTTTTTGGCTAAAAATTGCTGAGGAGTCCAAAAGCATTTAAAACCTCAAGCCATTGAATCCATTTAATGCGCCTTTGGCACCTCTCTCTCTCTCTCTCTCTCAGTCCTTTTTGAACATTCTAGTCCTCATTTTAATCAATCTCTTTTTATTAAGTTCTTTGGCTCATTTACTCGTACCGTGCATTTGCTTTATTTTATTTGGAACATTTCTTTTGTAGTGTCTTGAAAAAGAGTTGTGACATTTCTTTTGGATGACTTCTTAAGTATCTGGCAGTCACCTATGATACGATGTTGATGGGTACGGATAGATTAGCTCTGTTTTCCTGATGATCTGTCAGATGTCGAGTTCTGAGGAAACCGGTTGTGTGTGTTGGTGATGCATATGCAGGAGTTTGATAAGTGGATAGAGGGGGAGCTTTCATTTTTCTTCTGTAGAATCACTGTTTATTAAGCTGGATTTAGCCTTGTGAAGCGAGGTGCTCGCTGGCAGGTAGTTAATCAGTGATCATGGCAACTCCGAATGCAACCAGGGGAGCCACTACCCATTCAGAACGTAGAAACTAAAGAGCACTTCATTAGGATGAGTGAATTTCCATCTGTGTTGTATTTTGTGTATACTCTAGCAATTAATACAGTAAACTGATGGATGGCAGTTAGTGTGATTGTATCTCGGCTGATGACAAAGTTTGCTCAGCACTATGCAGAACAGACTTACCATGACTGGCAGGAGCGTAGCCACCAACATTTCAAGAAGCTTGAACTTAAGAATTCCCCAGGAAAAAAAAAAATAAAATATAGCAGCTGATCAGCATTTCTGTTAATACTGATTTCAGTGAAATCGCTGGAATAATGTGCACAGAAGGATGAAAATTCCCTGGAAAATTCTTCCCATCTATCAGGGTTTTTTTCTTCAACAGCCAGCTTGTTTTTCTGCGTCATCTATTTGTTCTGCATGTTGTTGAGTTCATGGTCCACCCGGTGATATCTGAGCTTCCGTGTTTCCTTTTCCATGTATGCCTTGAGAAGGAAGATCCAGACCATATTTCATTCGTAGCTTTTGTTATGAAATCTCCATCAAGAGTCTAGTGTGAAAATTGGGGTGATTATGCAAAAGTTGTCTTTGGAGATGAATATGAGCTGGTCTACCAGTGTGGCTAACGAGAGATGGAGTTTTTGTTTAAGATGTGTGCAGGCAGAATAATGTTAGTAGTTAATCAAATGAAATTGGGTGGATTTACTGGTATAGATACAGATACAGATTTGGAGAAAAAGGGGATTGCTCTCCTCCTGCTGTGACTCCATTCACTCCATCAAAGTTAACCCTAATTTCAGTCCCTCTGTTAGTAAGGCATGTAGGTACATGGAAAAGAGGTATTTGTTGTGGGAAGGATTTATGCATTCAATTCTCACGCATCATTTTCCGGTCCATTTAAATATATATCAGCCTCATACATGAACATTTGAAGATCTTTAGCTGTACTCAAGGAAGACTCTTATGTGGTGCGTTTCTAGTACTGGCAAACATAAGGAGGTAGAGGAATTAAACCCACCACAATGCTCCAGTGCCCCTTAGAAGATGAGGAACACGAAGTATTCCTGTGCACTCATTGATTAAACTTGGGCTGGAGGTTTGCGAAGTGCAGAGTTTTGGAAGGTCTTACTGCGGGACTTCAACATCCGTGCAATGGCTCCAGAGTCTCCCAAGGCCAAGGATCCCATTTACGCTTGCATTATGCATTGAGCAAAGGGTGTGATGCATGATGTGGAATGAACAAAATAACTTGTGTGTTTAGGGAAATGCCAAATTAATGAAAATTCAGAAAGCTCTAATGTTGAAAAGGCGCACAGATTCCTTGATAGAAACATAATGCTGCTAACAGTTTCAAGATTATTGTTGTCTGAATTTTCTGCTTATTGTGTACTGCAATTAAAATTCTTTTCAACTGAAAAACCAGTGTCAAATTAATATTTCCTTTTGGGGAAAAAAAAAAAAGTACGAAAGTACACATCTTGTTCCATTTAGCACCATCATGGTCTTTGATCTGGTTCCCTCTGTCCAGTGAAAAAAGCATAGTCGAGTTAATGGGAGCAGGCTAAGACCATATATGTTTGGCACACATATAGAATCACATGAGCACAAGTACAGTAAGTTAAAGTAACACACCCACTCGGGCTTCCATCTGCGTTTTATGCCACAAATCCCTTTATTTTCCTTTTTTATTTAGCAATTAACTTTTCCATTTATTCTGTAGTTAAAAGCTGCCATAAGATGAAAATAGGCGAAGTCTGATTTTCTTCTCTCGCACTCTAAATAACATTCAGAGGAGACTCAGACCTGGATTCTGAAATCTGCTTTCCCAAAATGTGCCAGGTGTGACTGTGATTTGGACAAGAGTCCTACCCACAGAATAGTAAGGAACACACTTAAGCCCCCCACCTGGGTTACCCAGCCGTTGTGTTCTGGCTGTTCTTGTTTATTCCTTGCTCGCAGCAGATGGATAGAAAGAGGCAGGGAATGGGGAGGATCCCTGGCTCCATTCCCTCTCCACCGGCCAGCACAGCTGAGACGGGCTGGGGGATGTTGTCATTTGTTGCTGCCCTGCACCAGAGAGCACAGAGAGGAGAGCAGGGGCTCAGAGGTGTCCTTAGAGCTGGCACTACCCCTTCCTTGGGGTCCTGTGAAGTGCTGAAATCTGGAGTTCGGTGCAGTGGTCCCCAATATCCGCTGGCTCTGGGGAACAGTGCTGAGGAAAGCCGTGCGAGGAGGCAGCATCCTCCTGGGATGCATCCCCAGCTCTGCCTGGGGTACCTTCAGCTTTAACTTTTTAATTTCCTGCATCCCTGAGCAGCACAGGAGGGGACGCTGCAGACTGGGGGCCACTAAATGTGTTAAAACTCATTAGATATGAAACAGAAGATCCTTTAAAACTAGCCAAGAGTCTCAACCATGGGTGCCAAAAATTAAACACCGAATTCCATATTTAGTCCTTTACCTTAGTTCCTGCCTCGTAGATGTTGACATACACCATTCCATCTCAGAGGTGGCCTGATTTTCATAAGCACCAGGCACCTGCAACCAGCTCAAGTATTGAGACTGTTCACCTAAGTGAGACTCAATAGTATTCAAAGTTTTTCTGGGTGATTAAACCAGAGTTCCCTCGCTCTCAGCTCCTGAAAGGAGCTTTGATAGAATGACCAGCATTGTAACATATGGCTTAGCAAGGGGAGGAAAAAAAAAGAGAAGAAAATGAGTATTAGAAATGGATGGACTAAAGAATACGCAGGATATATCAGGCACATTAACCAAACATATGGTGCTAAATGAGATATTTTTTTTAAATTGCAAAAAAATTGACATTCCTGGCAGTCTCAAGGATAATGTGACATGGCTGTGATAAATTTAGAAGAATGGGACATATTTTGGCTTGTTCTTGGAAACCTTTTTCTTGCATGCCGACTGTATTTCTTCTTTTATTAACCCATTCAAAGAATGTTTGAATTTTGCTGCTAGAGCACCATGCTAGCGCAACATAAAATGTGAATGATGCTAATTGCTTTGCACTGCCTAACTTTCTGTCATCCCCTCCCCTCTTAAAGGACAAAACATGCTTTGGAAATGAGCTGGCAAGCTCATCTTCTTCTTTCTCTTGGTCAATATTAAGTGATGCAATTAAGCTCCTGTTTGCATATTCTTCTGAACTAGGAAGCAGCCATTTTTTTCTTGAGATCTGATGGATGTGATCACTCAAAATAAAATGTGTCATTACAAAGCCCAAACAAAACAAAAACATGGTATAGTTGGACTGTTCCAAACCAATACATTTCAAAATACTCTGAAATAAATAAATAAATGAACCGAACTTGTGATAATAATGGCAATCATAATGATAACAAAAAGAACAAAAGTAGTAACCAATTATCAGTGCTTCAATTTTTCTCTCTACTCCATTTTGCAGCATAGTGTTAACAGTATAATCTCTATTTTCACATGAAAACAACTGCCTCATCCTTATAAAACTCATCCCCATATGAACATGACACTGCTCAGCATTGTCACACACAAGGTCATTCATCAACTCCTCACACTCCAGTGTTTGGACACAACACATGAACTTGCCGCAGCTTCAAACCTTGTTCCACTGCCTCTCTGCCCCTTCTCCCTGCCATGATTTAGATGAGCTGTGCAGGGTTTTTAACAGGGGGCAAAAGAAAAGCTATTTCACTTTTTTAGAAGCTTTATTATCTTTCCCGTAACCCTGAAGAGGGTTTGAAACCGAAGGACATGGGGAGAGCAGGGAGTTCATGAACCAGACGAACCGTACATTGCGTAGACTTGGAGATCCTGCTGCTCCCACTCCTTCTGTTGCTTGCCCAGGGCAGAGGTGACTCCTGTCCCTCCCAGATCCTGCTCATGGGCTGCCCAGCCTTGCAGTTGGAGCACTCACATGCTGGCATATTTTACTGTCACCTTCCCTGTGCATAAACACTTGCTTGGACTGTCCGTGATATTTTGCACTCGGGGCTGGGTTTGACACTCCTTTGGTGTTTCCATCCCCAGTTCTTCCATCATAAGGAAATCTGGGTCAACAGCACCCTTAATTCCTTTTGAGTGTCCTTGTCCTGAATATGGACACTCAATAACTAAGTTACATCCCACCATGCCCCTGGAGCAGAAATTCAGCAGGCTGCATTGGAATAATTCATTGAAACACCTCAGTTCAGTCTTTTCTTTTGTCCCTACCCCAAAGTCCTTAAGACCAACATGAAAAAGAGAAAAAAAAAAAAAAGCCCACAATATTTTTCTGGCACAATAGTCAGCTCTAAACTTTGATTTTTAAAAGGTTAAGTCTGCAACCTTTCCTGCTATGTGGGAAAAGCCACCACGACAGCAAACCCTGTAGCAAACAGTTCTGAGGGAGAAAGCTGCAAGTACAACACTGGAACTCTAACCATTCCCTTACTTTATTTAACTTTCAGAAATATAAACTCAAAGGCTCACTGAAGCCATTAAGACCCAGCAGTGCAGCATATAAACTACAAGAAGGCTCCTGCTTATTGCAATCAACATCCCAGGGACTATAAAACTAGTGTTATTAAATATAAAGTTAGTAACATTGCCCAGAGATAATGCTGTCCAGGCCTCTCTCTTTACTTTTTAACAATTAAATTCTATAAAATACAGAGTTGGAAATAAAGTCGAATGACTTTGCTAGTGCAAGTTCAGCTTCCACATTACCTGATATTTTGCTTTGCACCTGAAATCTCAGCCATTCTGCACATCTGTTATATCCCTACAGATGTGCAAAATGCCTAATGGGCTGTATATACTGGAAATCAGGAGTTTTCAGAATATGGGCAGATCATTAGAATACCCAGATGCATAAAGAATATAAAAATATAGAGACTAGTACTGACACATACATAGTTTTCTTCTCTGTACTGTGATATTCTTTTATCCAAAGGTCAGTCATACAAAGAAAAATCTTGGATTTTAAGAGCCTGTTGCAATATATTCATTCCACTAATTTCTTTGATGCCAAGGGCTTGACATGGCCTCAACAGGAGTTCTTTTGTACCAAACTGGTCAGATCAGCATCCCACCATTTCTGCCTGTCCATGGCAGAGGTTTCACCCAGTGACAACTTAACTCTGATTTTCATTGGAAGCCTTTGATATAGTTCAAGGGCATTATAACAACTCTGAAATAATTCCAGTGTGGCCTCTAATATCAAAATACCATTCCCCCTTTAAAAAAAAATGAAAGCAAAAGAGAACCACACAAATATATTACTTTCAAATACCTTTGAAGTCAAGGGAGTAAGGGGAGTCAGTCTGAACTCAGAAAACTTCATTCTCTAGTTGTGCCTTGAGTCATGCAGCACATTTAAAAGATCCATTTGCAATAATCTACTAAACCAACGAGTGAAAGACACAACTCATAAAAAGCCTGTAAAAATCCAAATGCTCCAGCTATTACAGATTTCTATAAATAAAGCAGGGTAGGTTTCAGTAGCAATAATAAGCTGCATCTTATCCATATTTCAGATTTATAAGAAAAATATGGCTGCCTTTTAGTACTCATGGCTCAGAGCAAACCATGGCTGCTTCTGCCTTGAAAAAGACCCCAAACCAAAGTGAGCTTTCAGCTTGCTGTTGTGTTGGCTTCCTTTGTCCTTTAAGTGTGTCTAGCTGCTTCTGCACCCCCTTTCACAATGCATAGGCTGTCGTTCCATGACCTAGCATTATTAAATTGCACTTATCAATCATTCTTGCCAGGAATGCCATCGCCAACTACATTAAAGAAGTCAGAGAAGTCTGGTTTCAGCAGTCCCTCGCCTTCGCAGACCTCCTCCCTTGGAACGGCTTTCACACAGCACCATCGACCTGTCATTACAGGACCCAGAGGTGAGGCCTTACCCAAGAGCCCCCAGGCACCTAAAGGTGTGCCAGGCACCCAGTGCCCATGCCAGCACCTCTCCACGGAAAGCCATCGCCACCTGCCACCCGCCCAGGGAGAGGCTGTGCTCAGAACCTCAACAGCCCAGAGGGCTTAGGTGTCTGGAGTTTGGTTCTGTTAGGCTGAGCTGTTTGGGCAAGCTCCTCGTGACCACCCAGCAGTGCCTCAGGTGGAAATGCTGGTTTCTGGGGGCTTGGGGTTTCGTTGGAAGCGGGTGGGGAAAGGGATAGGATGTGTCGCAGAGAGTGTCTTCTGCTTGTGTCCATTCATCACGTTGATTCAGGCCAACTGCTTGAGACAGGGACCCATCCATCACTTCTGACCCACGCCTGTCTTCCAGCACTGTGGCTTTCCTTCTGCCAGTCATTTATTCTTGTGCTGTTGGTGTCAGCGTGCCGAAGAACCGCCTTGTTAGGGGACTCCTTTGAAGCTGGTTCCTGCAATGCTTTGGCCGGTTTTCTTCCCAGTACTCTTCTGACTGACTTTCCAAGTGAAAGAGAGACGTCCTCTGGGTCTAGATGTGCTTAGACATTTTTGTTAGAAAGATGCATTTGCATTTAGCCTAGAAAACCAAATGTAATACTGAGTTCACATCTGAAAAGGAACTCACTTGGGCACAGTAAGAGACACAAATGAATGAATCCTCTTACAAACCTCTTTGGAAGATGTAAAAATAGGAATGAATGGTTGTGGCATGTTTCTTTCTGCTATGAAATTTTGTCTCATTTAGAGGAGCTTATTAAGGAGTTGGTCGAACAGTGAAGCATAAAAAGGCATATTAGCAATTCATCCTAGAAAATAATTTGGAACTGTCTCTTTGGCATCAGTGTGGTTTTGCTGAGGGCAGCTTAAACCAGGAGGAGCCTCTTTGTCTGCACAGTCCAGGTGATGTGGTGAGAAGTGGTGGAATTGCACAGAGTTGAAGCAAGGTCAGACTTGTACTTCATGGAGTTTTTTTCTTTGTTAAATCTACTTAGTGTAGTTCGATTTGTTGTGGTTAATCCATAAAAATTATTCATTACCCTTAGACACACACCTAGATCCTCAGAAGATAGGCAGGCATCTAAGTTCTGTACAGATTTCCCTTGAAATTTGGATCTGAGCTCTCTGACAAATATATCTTCTTTTAAAAGCCTTGATAATTGGTGATATAAGGATTAATAACATGGAGCTTCCATTAACATTCTATTCAGTGCACATCAGCTGACTCCGAATTCCTGTCTTTTAGAAATTCGGCCTTTTAGATTTGGGTTGCTGATTGATTAGTTAATAGACCTTTCTTTATTTAGCCATGTTTTACCTCCCACTAATTTTTTAAGATCATTGACTGCCTCTCTCTGCCCCTGTTTAGACCCTCTGTGTTTTGGATTTTTGTGTGGTTGAGAGAGGAAATGTCTCACTGGTGAGGCCTTGTTTAAATCTCACCCACAGTCTGTTTTCACAAGACTTTTTCTGTGCACTGGGGAATATCCATCGACTACATGAGAAGAACATTCAATAGCAGCCAGAAGTTGAAAGAGCAAATACAATTATTACACTCCCAAATTTTGTTTGTTTGGAAGGAAATGTCTTTACTAACTCCATAAAGAAGCAACACAGTTTTTAATCATCATGGTTCCTAACAGGTTAACCAAACCTGCTCTCCTCCAGCATCATCTTCTATCTTATGCTTGTTCACAAATAAAGTCTCACAGACTTTCAGGAAAAAAACTCCCTCTGAATCCCTCTGTGGTTTCTTTAAGTGTCAGCATCCTGGAAAAGTCTTCTCTCAGACTTCATTCTTTGTTCTTTTTGGACATTTGTCCTCAGTATTCTTCCACAGCACACTGGCTGTGTTTATTTCTCTGCTGCAATGATCGTTCTGTTAGTAAAGGGTAATATTCTCAGATGGATTATTTCCTGCAAATCCAGCTTTGTTCTTTATCCCATTGCCTCCAGTGTACTTTAGGGACAGTAAGCACAAGAGAGAAGCTTTTCAGGTATCAAAAGTGGCAGCATAAAGAATATAATGCAATAGTATAAGAGGATATAATTGAGCGATTCATATCCACCAGTACTTACTGGAAGTTGTACCTCTGCAGAAATGAAAGGTATGATATAACACACATATGTTACATTCCCTTTGGATGCAGATGCATTATGGTCAGTGGCAGGTCATTCTGAGGGGTCCTCAGAAAACTAAGAGTAGGATTCAATCTTCAGTCTGCAGGGAGATTTCCGAGAGAGGAGACTTGTGAGTAAGTAGGTCACCATCAGAGTCAGCTCCTCAGCCAACAGAACCATCACAAGAAGGTTCGGTCTCCTTCTCATGTTGGTATGTGCAAGTTTATCACTTGGATGTGTGTATGAGATGCATTTGTAAGGCATGATCAAAATAGACAGCAGAGAAGAAGCTGTAGACTATTCATGGCAGGTGTTGTCATTGACAACCAGTGATTTGTAACTTCTCGGAAACATTCCCGAGTCTTTCGCACGCTTCCCAACATCCCATAGAACACAGTGCACATCTTATCCTGGGGTGTCCCAGGATACTGAGCCCTTCCCAGTGAGCCCCACAACGAGGCATTTTGCAGACAAGATTTCCTTGAAGGAGGAGGAGGAGATCCTGAAGAGGATTTCTTAGCTCTGAGGTGCTCCATCCAATGAACCAGTTGGAAAACCTCTGCTCTCATTAAATTGCCTGGATGCTCCGTGTTGTGGAAGGCTGTGCACCAGCTCCTGTCGGCACTGGTGCTGCTGCCAGTGCTCAGCCCAGCTGGGCAGTAGCCAGCAGAGAGAATCCAAGCTGGCTGACCAACAGACCAGATGTGCAGTGAGTGCTGGCGCATGGATGCCAATGCTTCAGTGACTCCTCAGTAGTTCCAACAGATGGTGGCAAGATCCAAGTTTCTTTGGTGCTAAGCTAGCAAAGTGATTCATGGAGCCTCACTTGATGATGGCAGTTTTTTGGGCATGACTCTATGAATGCACCATATGTCTTCTCTGGACCAGCGTGGTTAGGACTCAGTGCCTGGCAGATGGTAAATTGATCACCTATAGGGTGGCTTTAGCATCACTATCAGTTTTAGAATTTACTTGAAATACATTCAGGCACTCAGATCTCTCACTCCTACACAGCATACTTTTGTTACCTGCAAATTAGATTATTTGGTGGTCAGTGTAACTCACCACAGCACTCCAGCATTGCAAAGCCACAGTGTATTGCTGGCACCTCACAAAGTTTCCCAGACCACTTGAACTCTTCACCAGACAGTGAAGGATTTAAATACCATGGGTGACAGCAGTATTTACATAAGTGGTTTCAGGCTTCCATGTATTGCTACTTACACTCTAGTGACTTTATATCTGGAGCTAAACGTTAAATTGACCACGATCTTGTAAACCCAGGATGTACAGCAGCCTGTGCTGCAGAGCATTCAAGCATTTCCACTGAATATGACAGTGTGGACCCTGCAAGGCAAAAAGCGAGGAAGAAAAGGCAAGGAAAGGAAAAAAAAAATAACAATGAGATGGTATGTTAGGAAGATAAATGAAGGAGAAACACAATTACAAGAGGCAAGAAAATGCAGCACAAAGGGAAGAATCCGAGGAAGTGGGTGTGTGAGCAGAAAGAGAAGAAGGGATGAAAGTCAACTAGTGGACTGGTTTCCATTATATTAATTTCCTCCATAATTGCCATTGCCACTGAGACTTTTATCAGGACAAGGCCTGCCAGGGAAACGCTGCAGGACAGTACCCTCTGTTCGTGCCCAAGTGGCAAAAACTTTATGTCACATATCTGGAAAGATACTGTGCCCTTCTCTATCTGAATTCTTGACTGGGTCACCAAAGTATCAGTGCCTGTTCGCTGTCCTGTCAGCCAGCTCGAAGTGAATCAAAGTGATAGTTCCTGCTGCTCAGTGTGAAAAGACATTTCGTAATATCCTGTTCTGTACAACCCTCAGTGGCTGCTCCTCGGTGCTGGCAGCTGGCAGGCTGCTGTAATCTTCCACTCCCCTTTGAATTTTGACAAAAACAAAGAGGCGTGACTTCATTTTGGTAGGGGCACCTCAGCCCGAGGGTTGGCAATGTCAGATAGCCAAAAGGGGGGAGAGTCACACCCACGGCGGGGAGAAGGTTGAGGTGGAGCCACAAATAGCACAAGGCCGGCCATCAGCCGAGTTCACATGCTCCAGAGTTTACCCTGTCAGGATAGCTGACTGCGCAGGGGAAGATTTTGATTTTCTCCACTCACTTTGGAATAATCTGGCCTTGAAGGAAAAGGCAGTTTCTAACAGATGGCCTCAAGGTCAGGGTTTAGCAGTGACACGATCCCCGGGCTGCCACCGACTGCCGTGCCCGGGCAGGGAGGGCAGAGAGGGAGGTTTGCAAATGGTTAAAGCTCCAGCTAAACAAAAGTCAGGAACCGTGTAATTAAAACTCTACCTTTGTTGTATTGTCAAGAGTTAGCCTGTGACATAGGAAATATTTAAAGGAGCAGGCTGTTCAGCTAATTTGTGTGTGAGTGAACTGCTTAGACAGTCCTATCCTAAATTAACTGTAAGACCACCCACCGAGCCCGCCTCATAAAGGGCCGTGATTGCTCAGCTTCGTTTTGTATAACCGTTCAATAATTACTAGATAAATGCATAACTAAAAGCTCTATTACACTAATAATTTGTACTGAGATAGATGTGTGGGACACCATGCTGGGTTAATTTGTCATCCCTGCAGCAAACTTCTAAAGAGGGCTCTTTTTGCAGTGGAGTTGTGTTAATATGTTGCTCCAGTGAGGACATGTTAGAGCAACAAGATGACTTGGTCGCTTAATCTCCTAAAGAGGCAAAATGCCTGGAGGGTAAGTGCCAGAAAGAAGAAAGGGGGGGTGATTAACACAGTGGACCCAGATTTAAACTCATCCTGACAAAAGGAGCTGATCTAACTGAGCAAAAGAATGGAAAAAAAAAAAAAAAAAAAAGGGAGGAGTGTTAAAAATACTAATGGGATTTCATGCATCTCTAAAAAATAATATAAAAATAAAGTGCTGCAGGAGCAAAGTGTTTTGCCCATGCTTTTACTGACACTGCATTTGGTTTCTTTGCTCTCTTTGATGCATCCATGAAGTCAAAACTATATGCTTTAAACAGTGCAGTGAACTATAATATTTTTATCTCTGCTTTATGCTAAATTCTTCTAGCTACAGGCACACACAAAAAGCACATTATTGCTTTAAATATGGGACCCATGTTTAAGCATCAGGGCTCTGGATTTTCAGCCTCCTCTATTGACAGAACCATAAATCATGTTAAAGTTAAGTGAATTACTGTAGCGTGGAACTATAGCTTTAACAATGTTTATGTAGTATCAGCTTACCATCTACAGAATGAAAGGGGGGAAAAAACACTGATATTAGAAATGGGAATGTGGAGTCCTATTAACTTAACAGCAATATATCACTCCAAAGTCACAGATTCCATTACCATGCCCTTTTTAGTATCAAAGTAGAATTATATCATCACACACATAAAGGTTGTAGTTTTTAAGAGAATTTACATTTCTATTGTAAACTTATCAACTGCATTTCATTATAAGAAAGACACAATATATTCTCCTAGCATCAGTTTTTATCTTATGATGAGAATATATGAGAATGCATCATGTGTATTAAAAGCAATAATAATATGCACAAGTTGAAAGCATTTGATGTGATGTGGGAATTGTACAAATAAGTTAAATTAGGGGGGGTTGCCCTCTAGCTATAGTCTTGGAAGGGAGGAGTGCTTTCTATAGGTATGACTTTTATTTCTGTCCCCATGTAATCAATTCTATAGTATTCTGAACTCTCAGAGGCAGCAGAATTCTGACATGTTTTAAAACAATCTGCTCAAAATAGCAAACTTAACTGGCCTCCTGCCCATGCCAGAATCTGGAACAAGTGCTCAGTTCAGCTCTACAGGTTTTCAAAAGCAGCCTGTGCTACTCAGCAGCCCAGGGTACACCAATAAACCCTGAGCTCAAACACCGCTTCCAGCACATTCTCCTTTTGCAGGGAACTCCGGGGGCCTGGGCAAGATGTCCCTCTGCCTCCCACTTGCTGCTGCAAAGTTTCTTACAGAAAGTGCTTCTGACCAAAGGGGCCGGGTGCCCTGTACCGCTGAGGGCAGCAGAAGGGGGCAGAGAGCCAGCCCTGGTTTGGAGATACCGTGGGTCTGTGTTCTCAGCAGTGCTTGGCTGACCACCTGCACTTGACTTCTGGAGCTGAGAGATGGGTATTCTGCAATTCAGCCCTTCTGTTTGATGTTCAAGGACAGGAACAGATCCATCCTGTTTAGGGTATATCTCTTGCATTGGTCAGCTTTGTATGTTTTGGTTTGGATTTTTCACCTATGTTTGTCTACATGTGGGAACAGATAGCAGTGATATCTAAATTTTGCCCATGCTAAGAGGGCAAAGCCTATTTCTGTTCTCCAGCACCATGATTTCCCAGCCTTGTCAGTGCAAATGGGAATGTGAGATGGGATCAGTTTGAATCCAGCTCCTCCATGGAGCAGACATGTTGCTAAACCACCCCTTTGCACCATTATGAGATTTAAGCAATATTTAAGTTTTCCAGTGCTGTGAATTCCCTTCAACAGGCTCATCTTAGGACTGGTCAGTCCTACCCTGAGCAGCTTAGTATTTAAGTAAAGGCAAGTCCTTGCTGACCTGAGTAGACTGTTCCTCACATTTAGCACCTTGGAGTCTGTTCCTAATGGGCAGTAAGAAAAATGGAGACTTTCAGAAACCTTTGAAAGAGTTACAGGGACACAGCTCCCATTGAAATTCAAAAGCAGTTAATGAATTCTCTCAGGACCTCTGCAAATCCCAGTCCAAGTTTCTTAATTATTTTTTTTTGCCTTGTTTGGGTAACTGCTTTCATCACCAAAATCTGTGGGCTTAAAGCTATTGTTTTAGGCTTCCATTCTTTACCTCTTGTATTGTATTATACACAGAAGTGTAAGTTCCTTTCAACAAATCTGGATTATTGCCAGATCTCCTTATTAAAAAGTCACTCTTCATATTTCCGATAAACACAGCTGTTTCATGGTGTTTGAAAGCATTTCACATCAGCCAGCATGGTGGCTTAGCCAATTAGTACTCTAATATGGTCAATTTTCAGAATAAGTACCTTTGGGGTACAAAGGGTGGGATCCATCTCGCATAATTTGAACTGGCATCACTGGAATGGTAGGAAGAAACTTACAGCACACAGGGAGTTAAAGCAACTTAGAAGCCTGACGTGGAAATCACTAGCAGAACAAACTGTTCTCTAACATTTCCAGGGAAATGACTTTTTAAAAAAATACTTTCTTAATTGTAATGAAGCCAATTATAATGGCCTCAAAAACAAGCTTGATAAAAACGATCCTATTTCATTATGATTCTAATGTTACTATTTCTAGGAAGGCTGATCAATGTTTAATGAAGTATTAGTAAACTTAATTATCACTTCATAGAGGAGGTATCTGAGAGTTGTGCCCCAGTGAAGTCTGATGGAGCAGGCCACGTGCCTGGGAAGGAACAGGGATTTTGATTCCCAGCCCTCCCTGGAGCAGGCGAGGAGTGCAGGGTGGCTGTAGCCTTTTCCTGAGCAGCACAGAATGACCCTTGCAAAGACTTCAAACGACTTCATGAAGAAAGCAATTTCATCCAGTCATCTGGACTTGGAGGGGTTGGCAAGGCTTTTTTGGAAGAGGAGGTGGGAGGTGGATGGATCAATGTGTGCCCCCATATGTTGGGCTGGGCTGGTAGAGAAAGCCGAGTGCTGCAGGTGCGATCCCAGTGTCCCTTTACTACATCAGTGAGCGCTCCCTGGGAACAGGGATCCCATCCCTCTTTATCAGGACTGCTCCTTTGTTCCAGGGTACTAAATATCTGTTTCAAATTAACTGATTCTTTATTATCTGATCACTCAGATGAACGAAATGCACAATTTTGGCTCTTCTTCATAGCCTCAGCCATGTGCAGTGCTCACCTAATCAATGACTGCAGCTTATTTTATTGGTTACTTACTTTGTTATTGGCTACTACAAATCAAGAAGGGAAAAGACAAGACAGACCTGCATAATCAGACGTTTGAATTCAGCATTCCCAAAAACCCCCTGACTTCTGTGCTGCACGAGCTCATAAAACACTGAAGGATCCAGTGCAGCACCAAACAGCTGTACTGCATAATTACTTGGCCCAAAAGCAGCAGTTTTAAAACACTGGTATATCTGTTGCAGGCCACCATACATTATCATCTCATTTTCAATAAAAAGTCTGGGATGCTTCAGACGAGCTTCAATGGAATTAGAATCACGTGTGCTTTGAAATATTTATGCTTGCCTTGAGAGGGAAGGAGAACTCCTGCCTCCAACCCCCACACAAAATAACTGATTTAGTAACACCAGATAGTCCAACTCCTCCATGCCTACAGCAGGTAGAAATGAAGTTCTGATCTGGAATACACATCTTTTCATAGGTTGTAGAACTTACATTTTATGTCATTTACTGAGGTCAGTAATAAAATATAAATGTCATGGGCTGAAAGACGCCAGAAGAAATATGGTTTGGCAGGATGGAGCTGCTTAGGGATACATAAATAATAAGTCAATAAGTAAATAAATAATAGACAAAGACCTGTTTTATCTTCCATTTGAAGATCTCAAATAATTTACCGTCACTGATTGAGACTTGTAATAACCCATCAGAAGTAGCAAGAGCCTGTTCTCATGCACAGGACCATTTGCATCCCTGTAGGTGTGGGTTTTGGAATTAATGACTTCTAACATTTTTATTAAGAGTTTCTAAAAATCACAACCAAAGGGGCATTTTAGAGGCAAACAAGGAAAATATCAATCTGTTCCACTACCTCTGGTGCTTTAACTGATTAAAAATGTTTGTGAGGATCCCTATATTTGGAAACATGGTTGTGCTCTGTGCTCAGGACTTGTTTGAGCAGCCAGTTCTGCACTCACCAGACTTGCTGACCACAACACAACCATCAGAGTAATGGTCTGTATCTGGGCCAACAGTTTTCAGACTTTAGCATTTCATTCCCTCTCTCTGGAATGAGGCAGGCACATTTGTAATGTTGATCAGTGTAATAGCAGTGGATTTTTCCTCTTAACAAATAGCCGCTCCTTTTCCCTCTTGAGAAATTTGGTATTTCCCAGTCAGAAGCTGCAAAAACAAACCTTTTGGAGATCCTTATTCCACTTGTTACTTGTTATGCCAAGAAGAAAATGACCCCTGCAAGTGGGTGTATGGCACAGACTGATGCCTATTTGGCCTTCTTTCCTTCCCCCAGTCCCTCCCGTGCTCAGCAGAAAGCCTTTGGAGGCTGTGCTGAGGAGTTAGCCAAGACTCCAAAGAGGAACCACTTTCTTCTTCTTCTTCTTGCATCACTTTACCTTCCTGAATTATTGTGGATCCTCTCTACATTCACTTTTCTTCTCTCTCTCTTTGGGAAGATCACTGGTTTCCACTTTGTTTTCTACCCTCACGTGCTGAGGAGGTCAAGGCAACACAGAAACACCCATCACTTACATGCCAGTGAATGTTTCTTTTATAGAGCAAATCAAATTATCAAAAGAAAAGCCATACCTTGGAAAAGCGAAATACAGTGTGGTCTCAGGCCTAGCTTTGAATTTCCACATCCCATGGACACAGTTTTATTTCCCTCTTGTTTGAAATGGGATTTCTATCTCCTTTTCACCCAGAGAAAGAATAGGAATGAGTTTGTTCCCAGATATGTACAAAGGACAGTGTGGTTGCATAAGAATTTCAAATAGTACTAAAAGAGCTGATACTAAACAGTTTTTTTAAAAGTATTTAAAAATCCCAACCTATTTTTTCCTTAATTAGATGTTTGCCAAATAAACTCTCATTTCTCACTTTTATCTTCATCCTTGATATTCCATTTGGCACACAAGGAAAGGGGAAACTACAAAAGGAGATATGAAGAAAGAGAGGAAGAATATGTTTTATATTTAAAAAAAAAAAAGACAGGAATATTATATGCTAATAAAAATTTTGTTCTAGCCATCAAAAGGCTTGCCAACGACTTAAGCTGAAGCAATATTCATGGCAAAACGTTTTGAGGAGCTCTAAAACGACTGTTGCTTCCTGGAGAAGGTGATGATACCTTCATACCTGGGTCTGGCATGTCATGAAAGTGGTTCCACCTCAGGGGTTGGTGTAGGTGAGATCAGAGGCTGCCACTTTGGGTGGAATTCACCTCAGTGAAGGTGTGCACATAGACTGGAGGTCTCTACCTGGGAGTGGTATCTACCCCTTCACATCCACCAGTGAGCCAGTCACTGTGGTCACTGAAGTCCAGTCAAAGACAGGTTTGTTTTGGGATGAAGGACTCCTTAGACGTGGTAGTTCCATTTAGTTCTCTGTTGACTCTTAAGAATTGTCTCCATGATAGACACCCACAGTTCCTAAGGGGAATCCCCCATTATCTCCTCCTTTAATAGCACACTTCAAAGTTACAGCCTCTCCCAGGAGTTTGGGGACAGGAAAACAGCCTTCCATTCTTCCTTTGAAGATTTGGGTTCTTTATCTGGAGAGTTTTCAGATATACTGTGATTTAAGATGCAAACTCAGAACGGAATCACTTGTCTTAAAAGCGAGTAAGGACTAATTAACGAGGTTTGCAGAAAACACACGAGATAAGCCCAGATGTGCAGACAGGTTGAACAGGCTGGGCACACAGGTGTTTGCCTTGGCCATGGAAGAACTGTCAGCATTTCCATAAAGAGGAGTGTGGGATATGCTGCTTCTTGTTTCCTTTTCCCAAGTGCGGCGTTGCAGACCTGGCACAGCTGTGGGAAGACACTGTTTTCCAGCTCAGCCCACGTGCCAGGATATCTGGGTGTTACAGGATAGGTATGGCCCGTGCTTTCCAAGGATTTTCTCTGGATAGCCATCTGCTTCCACCAGGGACAGCTGAAGGCTGCTTGTCTTTTGGCTCTTCATCTCCACCATTTCTTCCCATGGTGTTTTCCTGTTTATTGCCACACTTTCAGTGTGTGTTTCTCTCTCTGGTGAACAGTATTAGGGCAGCAGAGTTGTGGGGTTAACGTGGTTACAGGGGAATTTCTCATGGCAAGAACAAGACCTTCATATCCATCCCATACCAGCACCCCAGGCACGAGTGCAGCTCGTTTTGATGGTGGTGTCAGAGTAATAATTCCTATCCCATTGTGGAGAAGGAAGTGCATAAGAAGTGCTGCCCAGCACTTAATGAATGCCCTTAATGAATGTTGATAGGATAATGCAGTAGTTTCCTTGCTGCTGTCTCAGAGTACATGTTTTATCCACATCTTCAGGCTCTTGAGTTTGCTAATGGTTTAATAATGCTTAAGAAAAGAATTACTAATAAAGTGTCATATTATTAAACCGGCAATGAACAGGAGTTAAGAAGCAGATTTTAGCTTTTATTTAACTGAAGGTTTTTCATAACATTCATCATGAAATGAATGTTTGCTCATTTCTGTTTGATTTTAGTCAACTTTCCTGCATCTCTCCAATTTTTCCTAAAGTGCCAAAGGCCTTTTTTTCCCCCCTCCTGTGCTTAACTTACTTCAAAGCCAACTCATGAGTTTCTGTAGGATGTCCCCTCCCTTGCACAGCCTTTTTATAATTGGTTATGTGGTGCACAAGTGCAGTCTGTGCACATGGACACCCCTCAGAGGTTCCTGGGATAACATGCCAAGGGAGTTACGGGAACATAACGATGACTGTCTGGTGAGAAACAAACCATGATTTACAGATGACCTTGTGCACACCAGATTAACTAGTCATCCTAAAGGAAGAGTGAATTCTCATTTTAGAGGGGAAAGGGGCAATTCATAGCACTGTAAGTGGCAGCAGTTGCTACCTCATGCTGACAACTAACAGTGGAAAGCACTGTTGACTAACAAGGCTCCAATCCCATATATTTTGAAGGCCAAGGAACTGGGCAAAGGTGTCACGTAATGCAGGAGAGCAAAAGGCTCTTCAGCTGCACTTGTAGTTCTGCTGAAATCAGCTGAGGGTAAAATCGGTCATTGCCAATGGGCTTGTGTACATCACACCTCTGCACCTTCTCTGGAGTACATTTTCCAGCTGGCTTGTTGGCCCATAAATTCACCAAATTAAACTTCATCCCTGAATGCAAGCTGGGGGCTTGCTGGAGATTTGAGGCTCACGTTATTCAGGGGAAATGTAAATGTAATTTTCCAAACGATCTCGCCACTTTGTGCATGTTCATTAGATGAAAACACGTTACTTAAAATAAATGTTCCTAAACCGAGGTGGGAAAAAAACCCCAACAACAAGAAGCATTAGACCACTTACAGTACAATATAAAATGGATTCATATGTGCAAATCCAAGATACATGAAATGTCAATTAAATCACCCCTAATCTCCCAAATACATTTTTTTATTGCCTGATTGATGAGGGCTGCTCATAAGGTGATGAATAGGTTTCAGTCTCACAGAAGACTGCTGATTCCTCTATACGTGTCCACTAAAAATACAGAAAATCCTTCAAAATGTCTGGCTCCTTTTGCTTCCAGGATGTAGTTGGAGTGAGTGTAGGACACAATGTGGTCTAGCATATTAATTGTGAAGATCAGATGTATAAAAAATACTGTACAGGAAAAAAAAAAAAAAGAAGACTAAAAGTAAAACTACAGTAGATTTAAAACTGTTTTATTTTCCAAAAGGCAAACCTCTATATAACGTCTTTGTTTTCTTTCCTATAGCAAGTCCACATGCAACACCATCGACTCTTCATTTTCCAACATCACCCATTATCCAACAGCCTGGGCCATACTTCTCACACCCAGCAATCCGCTATCATCCTCAGGAGACTCTGAAAGAGTTTGTCCAACTTGTCTGCCCCGACGCTGGTCAGCAGGCTGGACAGGTGGGGTTCCTAAATGTAAGGAAGCCGTTTTTCTTTCTTCAGAAGTGTTTGTCCTATGTGAAACATTAACCAGGGGATTATTTATGGGCTTATTTTAACAGCATGTTGCGTGCAGGAGCACACCTGGAAGAGTTGCTGGAAGGAAAGGAAAAAAAAAAAAATGTAAAGAAAAAACGCTGCTGCTGCAGAAGTATTTAAAAAACCAACAAGAAACATCCCCCAAAAAACCACTCGACCACATTGTGGTGAAATTAGCTTAAATTGTCAGAGAAGCTGATGTTACAGTGACCTTCTGGGTCCCCCCACAAATGACTTTGCTGCATGTGTTGTAACCCTCGTGGAACTGGGGTTAACAAAATACGAAGGCAGAATAATTTTTATTAATTATTTCTGAAGTTCAGGGGAGAGTGGGGGGGAAGGAGCAGGAAAAGGGAGGGTGAGAAACAGATGTTTCAGATCAGCTAAGTTCATTAAAAAAAAAATACTGCCTTATAGCACTTTAGATCAAGTTGACCAGTACTTGAACTCAAGATGTTAAAAGTACAGTTTATTATGGTTTGTTATTTCTGTAAGCAGTTATCTTTTCCCCTTATCTCTATGAAAAATTAAGCAGAGTTCCAAAGCTTCAAATAACCATTTTCATTTTTTTAATCAAATAAAGTGAATCATCTTGCTATTATTACAACAGTATTCCAGTCAAATACAGAATTTATAAATTTTATGTAAATCAAATCTAAAATAATGCTCTGAATATTTCATGAAATGTAATGCATGTAACTTTTTCCAGCCAATGAAGTAATAACTGGCAAAATTACTGTTTCTCTCCTGACATACATATGACTGAAAGCGTTAATGAGAATTAGTTTAATTATTAGCATCTAATTTATTACACTTATTTAATAAGCTGTATTGTTCTCAGTGTTTTCCTTTCCCCAGCAGAAAAACTGACTGTACTTATTCCAGCCAGTCCTGGCTTTGAATAATGTCTGCAATATGTTAGCAGATACATTTATGTCTAGACAACAAATCAATACAGTGCTTTTCTTTTTCCTTGAGTATTCATTTGCTTAATTTATCCCAAGCCATTCAGCATTATGAACTGTTAGCACACTCCCAATGAACATGCAGCAGGGGTCTCCTTGGCAGGAAAAGGGACCTAATTGGGAGACAAGATAGTGTTTGAGAGATGTCACTAATATATTAGTTTATTAAAGGTGCTGGATGTTGGAAAAATAAATATCCCTGAAGGATTGCTTCTTGCTGCAAACACTGGTAACTGCAGTCTTTGAAGTCTGTGGGAGTGTTGTTAAGTTCAATGCAGATGAATTCAAGTCTTATTTATGCCCTCAACCTTTTTTGCTCTACCACAAGTGTGATTTGCACCTCCACGACTTTAAGGCTTTTTGTCATTCCCAAAACAGGTGAAACGAAAATAAGGCCCCAAGTGTTTTGCCAGGATGAGTATTTTGTCCCCAGTAATTCAGGCTAATGGAAACCCTAACAGGAATTAAAATACTATTTTCTTTAGCAGTACTTAGAATATGGATCTGTGTTTAAAGCTGAGCTTTTATCATCAATGGAAAAGCCAATGCTCAGTGCCAGAAGAACTGCAGTGAGATCAATTTGGAGAGTGCTGTCGAAAATGATCTCATCATTTTTGTCACTAAAATGGAACACCTGATTCACAGCCTGTCCTACTTTCTCTTTATAATGGTATTTGGCATCTATCTGTATGGTTTTCAAGTGTCCAGGCTGGGTTACATTTAAAATGTAAACTTAATAAGCTGGGGGAAGGGTTGGCATGTTTTTCTAAGCCTGCTTCTTGCTTTTGTGATACTTGAAAACACTTTCACTTCTCGACACATTTTTCTGATGATTAATTGAAAGACCACACTTGTATAGCTGAGCCCCTTCAGCCTGGGACTGACCACATCCCAGACTAAAGGGAGGGTGGGTTTTTTCCTCGTGTGCAAAATGAAGCCATTCTAAGTCCAGTCATTTTTCCATATGATCCTAATGGCACCTAAACCCTGAGCTACACTATTGCTAACTCAAAAGAGATGTGGAAGAGCAATTATTTTAATATATACTCATTCATTTTCCTGCAATAAGATATCAGCATGACTTTTAAGACCACCAAAAGTGCTTGTTTTTTCTCCTAATGAGCAGTATCTTCAAGAAATTTACACTCGAGTCGTAGGCACTGATATCCTAAGGGTATAACAGAGGCACGAAACTTGGGGATTTTAGGGGTCAAAACTCCTGCTTCACCTCTCAGTGAGCATGGGTTAGCGCTGCAGGAAATGTAAAGAGGAATAGAATTTAATCCAGGACAGTTGAGACCAGCTGCTAATAGAACAAATGTTTAAAAGCTCCATAGTTTCACAAGGTTCACAGAGTTTGAGACAAAGTTCCTTGAAGTCCATGGAGAATTTGAGCCAGCACTTTCTTTGCCACGACTGAAGTAACTGTAAATGTGTTGTAGTTAGTTTTCAACTAGATTGTTATTACAGGAGGTTACTAATCGCTGATTTTTAGTATAATTTCTGTCTGTTTGCTTGTTTTTCCGCAGCCCAATGGTAGCAGCCAAGGCAAGGTGCACAATCCATTCCTTCCTACCCCAATGTTGCCACCACCACCTCCGCCACCAATGGCTAGGCCTGTGCCTCTGCCAGTGCCAGACACAAAACCTCCAACGACATCAACAGAAGGAGGGGCCACCTCTCCCACTTCTCCAAGTAAGTGCAGACGCAGCGGGATCCGAGGGCTCGCGGCCGCGCGCAACCGTCAGGCGCTGCTCAGGGAGGAGCACTGGACGAGCTCCTGGGAAGCAGGAGAGCTCTCTGCTCTCCATGTCACGGACAAAATTCTGAGCTGCTTCTGAGTTAACAAGAAAAGCTTGAGGTTGCAGTTTTGTCTTTGACTTTGTTGGCATTTCACGTAACCACGCGTGAGAGAAATCGCGGCCAGTAGCTCAGCTGTGGCACAGACCTCGGACCTTTGGGGTCTTGTCTGCTGTCCTCAGGAGGCAGGTTGATATCCCATCCCTGGAATTGTTCAAGGCCAGGCTGGGTGAGGCTCTGAGCAACGTGGTCTACTGGACAGTGTTCCTGCCCATGGCAGGGGGGTTGGAACTGGATGATCTTTAAGGTCCCTTCCAATCCAAACCATTCTATGGTTTTGTGATAAGTTGGTATCTCAAGTCAGCCTTTAGGGCACAGATGCTACATGGAAGTCAGACAGCCTCATCAAAATGCTTAGACATCCTGGGCTAAACTAACAACTCTTTCCAGTTTGCTTCAGTCATAGTTCTTTGGGGAATAACTCTTCCTACATCAACCCAGACATCTTTCCCTTATGCCTTGAATTTTGGGCAAGAAGTTATGGTATGTCTTAGGGCCAGGGAGAAAGCTTTAATCCTCTCTCCACCACCCACACGGCTCCCATATGCATTTTGTGAAGCCACAAGTCAAATATATGAATTCCTGGATGCACACTTGGGGATACCACTTTGGACTCACTCTTCTGGGAAGCAAATGCAGTTCAGCTGTGTCTGATGCTTTAAAAAAAAGTCTGGATGTTCAGGGAGTTAATTGTGAAATGATTTAATGAAGCTATGCTCAAACTGACATTTAAAAACAAAAGGGAAGCTTTCAGTGCTTTAATGGCAACTGTAGGGGACTTGTTCCACAGTGAAGGGAGTCCAAATAACATCCACAAACAAAAATCAATCTAATCGAAAGAGCAAATCCCTTTGTGTGCTTTTCAAGCTTATTATTTAAATGCTATATGCAACCACTGCTTGATGTGCAGAGAGGTACTCACTATTGAGACCAAGTGAAGCCTCTGTTTTAAAGCCTTATATACTGTTCAGGAGATCTGCACAGGTTCCAGGGGGCGTTTTTAAAATCTGGGAGTTCGGAGAGGTTTGCATCGCCTTCTGCTACACGATAGTGCACAACTGCAAACTCAGCAAGATGCTCTGGCTCGCTTGGAAATTAAAATGGGTTTTAGTATGAGACAGTCTGGTAAGATTGTGAACACGATCTTCCAGAATCAGGACTTCTCGAATTGATCAGCAGATTTTTGTTGAGCGAGGAGGTTGATTCATTCCCTCCCCTCTGCCTCTCTCTCTGACCTTACACCAGCCCTTGTGCTATCAGGAAGTTTTGGCACTTTCTGAGGGGAGATACCGTCTTTCGAGTCCTATCAATAAGATTCAGCAGCAGAATCTAAAAGGTTAATGTTTAGTCATAGTCATCACTGAAAAAAGTCAGCAATGCCTTACTATTTCCTTGTCTTCAGAACCGGGAAAAACAAAACTAGGTCAGTGTGTACTTGCCATTACAGTTGTGACTCAGTTTACTGGCAGTGTCTGGTGTCGAGAAGAAAAAAATTCCCAACATCATTTCAGCAGTAATCTCAATGTTTGTGATAATGCCGTGGTGTAAACAAGCTCGGTGTGTGCCTGGCCTGATTCTCAGCTGGCAGGAAGGCGGGCACTGCTGCGCCGAGGGGAGCAGAACACCCCTCGGTGTCACCAGGGCTGGTCGCTGGGCTCCCTGTCCAGCAGACAGCTGCCACTTGAATTGGGAGTGGAGGTTTTCTCAAGAGCAGCCAGTTAACGGTATTTAAGCAAAAGATTAGGGAAATAATGAGTTTGTTAATTAGCTACGCTGATGTCTAAACACACAGTTCTGTACATACTCAGGCACACATCTTCCTTTCGGTAAGGGGCTTGAAGAACAGTGACTTGAGTTATAAGGAAGCATATAATTTAATTTAGGGACGAATTTTACAGAAAAGTAGATTAAAAAAAACATTTTTTAAGAAAAAATACCCCACATACACCAAGGCCAGTGGAAGTATTGGCCACGTGAAGAGTAAAGCAAGCTGAAGCTTGAAGCGTCTCAGCAAGGGTCTGCCAGGAGGACCCACTGGACTCCATTCAGTGTGTCAATCAGGACCAACCCTCCATGTTCCCCCGGTGTTTATTTTTTCCTTAACTAAATATTAGCCTTCGAACAGCAAGTGCAGATTCACCAGAGTTCCATAAAAGCTGCACAAAAAGGTGTTTTCCATGGTTACGAGCTGCTGGAGCGCACCGGTCCTGGGAGTGTCGCGGGGCTATGGCTCACTGCCCTGCAGAGCTTGAGGATATTGGAAAGGCACTTCTGCAACAAAGGCAGGAGTGATGTTAAATTTTGGCCAGACTCCCTCCTTAGCTGCGTGGAGGAGAATGAATCCACCCCCTCCAAGGAAATGGAGTGAAAGGGGTTGGCATTTGCTCCACTCGCCTTCCCTTTTTTGGTCTAGCAGAAAGCCTTCAGCAGAAACAAAATGCAGTCACGGCCCAACCAAAAATTGGAATATGGCCCTCCTGAGGGGTGCAGGAGCCAGGAGCAGCTGTTCAATACAGCATGGCCTCCTGGGAACGAGAGCTAAAAATCACAACAAGGTGGTTAATGATTCTCAGAGCAATAGTGAAACTCTCCAGCTGTGACATTAACCAAAACATGAACATTAGTGCTGTCCAAGGAAGGAAGAGCCCCTGGAGATGCACACCAGGGATTTGACACTACTGGGTGGCCAGACATGCTCTGGGAGTTGAAAATTTCAGCTGCTGTCCTTTTGGAAAGCCAGCATTTTCCTCAGTGAGATGACACAATGGAGATGGGATTCATGAGGTTTGGGAGGGTTCATTTTTCCCCCATAAAAAGCTTTTTCAATAGAACACATCTTTGATATCAGAAGCAGTCCTGATATTATCTTATCTCAGATGTCTTCTTGATTTTCTTTGGTTTGTAACCCTCAACAAGCACAACACAGTATTTTCTTGAACTTGACAGCTTTGGGGTTTAATATCTCACTGCCCAAAGCAAACACAACCTCCACTACACGTCAGGGCTTTAGCACTATCAAAACTGAATCAGAATGTTAGAATTTGTGGTCCTCATTCCAGTTTTATTTAAGGTCCTGCCATCTTGTACACCCCGATTTTTTAAAAGCTTTTTTAAATTAGGTGTTGTTTTCTAAGATTCACAACTCTTTCCAACTTTTACAAACTCATTATTGGTTAATGTCCCTTTGCACAGCACAGTTTTTGTGTTAAACAGTGTTTGGGCCAGGATGAGGAGAATGATCTTGTGGCTGTAGTACTGGATTCATAAGGCCAAGTGCCAGGTCCTGACCCTGGGTCACAACAACCCCCTGGAGCACTCCAGGCTTGGGGCAGAGTGGCTGGAAACTTGATGGGAAAAGGACTTGAGGGTGCTGGTGGCACCAGGTGTGCCCAGATGGCCAAGAAGGCCAATGGCACCTGGCCTGGACCAGCCATATGTGGCCAGAGGATGAGGGCAGTGACCATCCCCCTGTGCTGGGCACACCTCAAATCCAGTTGAAGGACACCAAGGGGTTGGAGCGTGTCCAGAGAAGGGAATGGAGCTGCGGAAGGGTCTGGAGCACCAGGAGCAACTGGGGGTGGGGGGGCTCAGCCTGGAGAAAAGGAGGCTCAGGGGGGACCTTCTGGCTCTGCAAGTCCCTGCCAGGACGGGGGGAACCAGTGGGGGTTGGGGTCTGCTCCAGGAAACAGGGACAGGAGCAGAGGGAACGGGCTCAGGCTGGGACAGGGGAGGTTTAGGTTGAATACAAGGAAAAACTTCTTCACAGGAAGAGTAGCCAGGCATTGGAACAGGGGCAGTGGTGGAGTCCTCTGCCCCAGAGGGATTTAAAAGATGTGTAGATGTGGCACCTGGGGACGTGGGTTAGTGGTGGACTTGGCAGTGTTGGGTTAGTGGTTGGACTTAAGGATCTTAAAGGTCTTTTCCAACCTAAACAATTCTGTAATGAGATTGGATTTCTCTCCCTTCCTCTGCTATGCATTGACTGAGCACCCTCTGAGCAAGCTGGTTTAGCTTTCTGTCTGCTCCTTTCCCCATCCATAAAGAAGAGGGTGATGACTGTATCATTTAATTGGCTGAAATCTGCTCTTCCCCCTCAACCCCTCAGCTGCAGAATGCCCTGCAGTAGGAATTGCTGTGTTGCACCACGTCCCTCTAGTTAATTCTCTTGCCACAGCTCCACACCCGCTAAACTGATTCCTGGTGCCTTGAGAAACAGGGCAGCTCTTCGTATCACACACATGGCCCTGACATCTTGGTCTGTAAAACAGAGACCTGTTGGTACATGATGTCATTACTCACCTAAGTCATCTTTACCAACCGAAAGTTAATCCTTTTAATCCAGAACTGTCTGATAAATGACACACTCCTATACTTAATAGCAATTATTTCAGGAAAGTGTATTTTAAATTAGCATTTTCCTACTGCAGGCAACTTTAAAACACATGACATTCCCAAAACTGTTTGTTTGTCTTGTCTTTCATACAATTTCTTGCCATTTTGGCTAAATATCAAAGCTGTCTGTGTGAGCAAATGTTCTTTCTCTGCCAGCTCCTGTTTTGCTTGTTCCTGAAAGTGAGGCATCACAGCAAATTTGTGGCATCACATTCATTTCCTTGGCTATGGGCTATGATGTTGCAGACAATCCTTAGTGAGTTCCAGTAGCAGGAAGGCCAGGCTGGGCAGGAAGATGTTTCTATTCCTGCCCAATGGGACAGATATCAGCTGATGTAAACTAGTGTAGGCCTATGCAATTCCCATGGAGCAAAGCTGATAAGATCTGGGGAAGATCTGCCTGGGAGACCTGGCTCTTGCTCCTTGTTCCTTCCCATGCTTTGGCTTTTCCCAGACTGGAGTTTGAAGATCCCCACCATGGGCTTAGCTTGTATGTATGCTATAACAGAACACAAGCTGCTTGTCCCATCCTAATCTCAGAGCAGAGTTTAGCTATCAGATTTCCCAAAATCCCACCTCCATGCCAAACACGGGGATTTATCTGAAGACACTAAGATGCAGCAGGAGCTGCGTTGCTCAGGGTCTAAGCAACACTCAGAGCTACTCCCTCTTCTGTACCCAACAGGAGTCACTGCTGATGTGTATTCCATGTAAACTTAAAATTCCAAGCCAAAATGACCCCTTACAGTCTGCAAACAACTCAGGATATTTTACAGCGAAATGGGACTTAACACTTTGGGAGGGTCCAGTGTAAATCCTCTGCATAGATGTAGTTTTGGTGCTGTTTCCTCCTTGGCACTGGCAGTGCAGTTACATGACCCAAAGGAAATACCAAGCTGACACTGGAGTAATTTCAGAAAGGAAGTTAAACATCGTTTGGAGTGGAAGAAAGGTACACACAGCAACTCACCCAGCAAGATTTGAAGGGGCTTTGGTGCATATTACAAGGGTTTCAAATGCATTCAAATTTTTGTTTGAACTAAGAAACCATTTTAGTCAGAGTTCTGCGGGTTTGCCTTTGATTTTCTACCAAATATCACAGCAAAAGTATCTGCCAAGGGGGGACTGTAAACAAGATCTTGAGCTCCTTCCCTTCTGAGTGGAACTTACCTGCTCCAGGGGATTAAATGGCTTCTCCAATCAATCTGCTTCCCTAAAAGTAGACCAGAAGAACCAAACAACAGATGTTTGATTTTTGAGCTCTAAGTTAATCTTCCCCACTGCAGGAGGAGTTTTTAGTCTTGCACAACATTAGTTCATTAGTTAGTTAAAAAAAAAAAAGAATACATCATCATGAAACAGTACAGAAGAATGTTAATACATGGCACTAACAACAGAGAGATACCCTTTGCAAATGTGTGGCTTCTTTGAATTATTAAGCAAATTAACATGGTGAAAAGGTGAGGAGAACATCTCACCAGATCTGCACAGTTAATTTCCTCCTTGATTTGCAGGTAGGAGTTACACCCCCTCTACCTGTTCATACTCTAAACACTCAAGCTGCACCACAATTTGCAAAACCACCTCAGAAAGATGAATTAGCGCACTTTAAAATTCCTTTAAAATTCAGTGAAGAACAGTTGTTTCTTGCATGATTTTTGCAAGTGTTAGCTTCTTAGAGAGAAAAGCTCACCTCACCAGAGACAAGTGAGAAGAATTCATTCTTAGAAGCCAGAAGTGCCTTATCTCCCTCATATCAGTAGGAAATGAAGATATGCAGTTCCTGGGGTGTTTTCGGGGAATGCTTTCTGAGAAAGGGAAGCTGCCTGATGTAATTGTAAGAACAAGGAGGCATCACGAGGCATTTGTGAGACTTGGGTAGACAGGGAAGGGAAGGATGTGGGTCTGAGTGCTCCCAGACTTGGGAACTCCTCATCCAAGGGCCTTGTGGGGTGCAGAACGTTCTCGTGGGTTGAAGGGCAGAGTGGGCATTCACCAGTGAGGAGACCCTTGAGGGCCATGAAATACAGGGAGTCCCTGAGCTGAAAATAATCAGAGGTGGGAAAGAAGAGGAGGAAGTAAATGTGTGAGCTGATTTGGCAGTTCCCCGAGTATCTGCTTATGGTCTCTAGGAGAGAGGACAGTGGGTAAGGTGGAGCATTGGTGTGGTTCAGCACGGCCTTGCACCCGAGGCTCCTCCAATGTAATCCCTCTTCACCAAACATTTGCCTTCAGAAAGGCAGCAGAGTTCCCTCTACACAACCAACTCAGTGCCTTCTCCAACTCTTAACTTGCTTTGTTTTTCTGTAACGTGGAGGCCTGAACATTATATTTAGCCTAACTGGGATTTGGCAACTAACTTTCCTTTTAACGTTGGTTTTTTTTTTTGTCTCTTCATTGAATAGTTGGATTGTCTGGGGATTTTATTCAGCAGAATACATTCCCATAAATATATTTAAAATGGACAGGATCCCTGTTTGTATTAAGGCATCTATTTGGGTTGTTTGAATTTAGATCTAAATACAAAAAAAAACTGAAGAAGGGAGAAGATTGTGGGGGGGTTTCAGGTGAGGGGAAGGCTAAAACTGCATTGAAAGCTTTTGGATATGGAAGTACGTGGCATTGTGGACAGTTGCAGTGGAGAATATAATGCAACAATAAAATCATTAAAGTACTTCAAGTTTGGAAGTAATCTGGGTTCTTGGCTTGCATTGCATTTAATAGCTTTACATTTATGGGAGCTGCTCCAGTTTTTAAAGGCAGCTTCAGCCTTCAGACTGATTGCACTTACCACCCCAGTGAAACTGCAACCCATTAATTTTTTACCGAAAGGATCTTCCTAGTTTGTCAAACACATCAAGTGAACATTTTAGAGAGTGCAGACCACAGCAGTATGAAAACCAAAACTTTATATCGAGGCAGAATGCTGGATTAGCATGAAATAATGCTCTGAGTCTGTTAATATGCACTTGGGTGAATCCATTGCTCTACAAAACTCTGCTAAAAAATGAGATACCAGACACTGGAGTGCAAGCAGTCAGGACCTGCAGAAGTCTCCTGTGCCAGCCCATCATGGAAAGGCCTGCAGTGGTTCTCGCCCAGGCTGGAGAGCTGCACGGGTGGCCCAGCACACCCTTCCCCGAGCCCACACTGTGGCCATCCCCTCTCCCAGCAAGCCCAGTCCCCTCCGTGTTTATCCCCCCACCATTAAGGCCAAACCTTTCCAGCGTCTAAAGCCAAACTCTTGCTCTCTAAAACGTTTGCACATTTCTGTGTTAAACATCTGCTTAGGTGGCTCTGAGACAGTGTGTTTTGGTGTTGTTCGTGTGCAATCTAGTGCCGCTTCCTCAACGCATGTGTCCCTTCCCTTCACAGCCTACTCGACACCCAGCACCTCCCCCGCAAACCGATTCGTCAGTGTTGGACCACGGGATCCAAGCTTTGTAAATATCCCTCAACAGACTCAGGTGGGCCGCTTTCGACTTCTCTGTATGCCTGCAGCCTCCCCTCCTCCTTCTCCTCCTCCTCCTCTTCCTCCTCCTCCTCCTCCAGTGTCCTCTAACGTGTCCCCGCGGAGCAGCTGCATTGCCGCTGTCACTTCACCCCCATGGTCTCAGTAACTACAGTGAAATGTCCCTTGCAGTTTGTTTGTCTGTTGTGTTTTGTTGGTTTTGTTTGGGTTTTTTTTGGGCTTGTGTGGCAATGACTCCGCTTTTGTAGCTGGAAGGATCTCTCTTGCTCTCTAAGATGTTGGCTTCCAGCACGCAGTTGTTTCCGCTACCACCGGGCTGTCCAAGAATTTGGCTCCAACATACTCCCCGGGCACTGGGTTTAATTGCATTGAGATTAGATGGTAGGAAGACATCCTGCCCTGTGAGGGTGGTGAGGACCTGGCACGGGGTGCCCAGAGCAGCTGTGGATGCTCCATCCCTGGGAGTCTCCAAGGCCAGGTTGGACGGGGCTCGGTGGGCTGGTGGAAGGTGTCCCTGCCCACAGTGATCTCTAGGGTCCTGTCCAAACCCAACTGGGATATGCAGAGGAGAGAAGCCCATCAGGTAACAGTGCACTGTGGTCCCCCCCAAGACAACAGGAGACTGCTCTGATGACTTCCACGGAAAAAATACCCAAATTCCTGGTTGGCCATTTTCGTGGTGGGCTTTGAGCGAGCAGGAGATTTTGTCAATGTGAGCACATCTGTTTCCTTACACAAAGAGCAAAAAGTCCAGTTGAGGCAGGCCTATAAAGCTGGGTTAGCTGAATTCATAGTCCTGCTATGGTCAAATCAGAAGCTCAAGTAAACATTTGTGTTTCTTTAGGAGAAGGACGAGGTTTAAATGTGCTTTTTCCAAGCTGTATCAAATTCCCAGGGTCGATTAAGAAAATAGTTGTTGGCAGTTTTGTTAGCAGCTAATTTGAGCCAGATGTTGAAAAAATTAAGTCTGTGCTTAATATCACGTTATCATGGTAGGGGAAGGTATAAAAAAGTGAGCAGAGCCAGTGCTTTAGGACAACTATAGTTTGAAGTGATCGCTTGACTATGTTACAATTCTTTTAAAGGTCAACAGCACAAAATATTTGTAATTTTGTTTTGAGCTGGCTGCAATGACTGAAAAGTTTAAATAACTAGAAAACTGAAGAGTGCTACCCTTAACTTTTGTAAGTTCTTTCAGATCATTTATAGCCATCTGAATAATGAGTGCACAGATTAATGGCTGTCACATGCCACAGTAGATGCACGAAGACAGACTCTTCATTGTGACGGCTTCCGCACCTTTGCTGCCACAGAAACACAAGTCACTCACTCCCAAAGACTTCCAGTCTACAGGGCTGCAACCAGCTGCCTGTGAACACCACACAGTTTCTTGCTGCCTGCTCTTTGTGTACAATTTGTTAGGGGCTTTAGTTTATAGCTCTGTGCACAGCACAGGTTAAACTACATCGAATCTCAAACCTTCTCTGCATTAAATAGGGTCACAGAAAGTACAGCAGCAATGCAGAGAGGGCTTTAACCCATCAGATTCTGGGTGGGTTTTTTTTCATGCCTTAACCAAATGCAGACTGCACCCCACTTTTCAAGCCCCTTCCTTTATTTGGTTCATGTATGTGACAAGTTTTCACACACGTTCACATTCAAAGCATATTCCTCCAGTCATTTTGGAAACAACTGGAATACGCAGAGATAGGCTGCAGTAGGGAAACAGGAGTGTTAAGGTATACTGCTAAAGTCCTTAAGCATTTGGTCTTTTCCTTCATAGCTCAGGAAACCTGAAACCCTGTGGAGAATGCAACTTACCTTCTCCAGGAGACTTGAAAAACTGCTAGTTGGTAAATTGATTATGTAGTAAGACACAAGAGTATTAAGTCTCCAAAAAAAAGTATTTAAAACTTCTTTGCATCCTGCAGCCTAAGTTTCCCGATAAGTTTGTTGACTGTAAACCTTTATCCTCCTTATTTATGACTTAAATCATTTTAAGTGCTCTAGTGTTACTTTAAGTGCTTCCCTGTAATGCAGCATAGTGAATAACAATGCTGGACGGTGAAAAACAATACTCAAGCACAGCTTTCAATTAAAGTCTAACATGCTGCAGTGGGGAAGGAGACTGGCTCCCAGTCTCTGACTCCAGCTGCATCCCCATGCTTCTATACATCACTGCACCATCACAACCCACTTGATGCTAAATATATAATTTATCAGCAAAACTCACTACTTATTCATGAAAGAACTCTGAAGTTGACTGTGCGTTGAGTCAAAGAAGTGAGGCAAAAATGCTAACTGCAATGAATTGGGATTTTCGTGGCTTTCCTCTAAACAAAGACAGGTTTTTGTGCTTTTTTTTTGCAGGGCATTAGTGTATAGGACGATCACTTAGGATATATTCAAAATGAAAATAGAAAAGCACATAGGACTGTGTTATTAAAAGCAGCTGGGGTGGCTGCTTTCCATCAGGATCTTTATAGTGCATTCAGAGCCAGGCTAAGACACAGGTCCTGAGGACCACTGACTGCCAGGGACACAGATCCCTGAGACAAGAGGAAGCAGGGAACACTCTGAGCTCCTGGAAGTCAAGCTTAAATAGAAGTGTTAAGCAGCTCTTCACTGATGGAACAATGAAATAAAAGGAACACTGTATGTGAACATCTGCTTTTCAAAAATTAGCATCCATCTACACGCTATAAGACAATATTATGGTCAGCTATGGTGGCTCTGATGTTCTCTTGCAGTTGGAACACTGGACTACAGACACTAGTTACACACCATCATCATGAGTCTTCAAACAGTGCCAAAGTGGGTCTGTGCAAAGGGATGTGGCAGCCACACTCAGCAGAAGGCACAGGTCCCACACATGGCATTCACAGGACACTGGAATAAAATCCCACACAAAGGCACAGCAGCATGGCGGGGCTGGAGCAAAGATCATTCTGTCCTGAGCTGTTCTTAAACAACCAAACCCAGAACATGCCTTTCTTAATGGGTATTAGAAAAATTGGCAGTAGGCATTCCCATTAGGAGTGTGTTCTGATTTATGTGATGTTCCCTCAAATATAAACCCTTAAAGGAATTTAATAGAATTTATATGATATTTATAAAAAAGCCATCTTCCTTTGTCAACAAAGGTTGTATCAGGATGACCACTTCATCACAGAAGAGACCAGGAAATAAACTGCTTTAAGTCAGTGGTTCTGATTCCATAACAAAAGCCCCCAAAGGGCTGTTGGCTTTCTCTAGTTTTAGCAGCTTCCAAACTTTTCAGATGGTTTGTTTTTCCATACACTGCTTATCCCATCCATCACTCTGCCACTCCACTCACCACATAATTGTCCTATCTGGGGGTTGTTTGAATCTAAATTTCTGTTTGAGCTATTACGAGCAACACTTGACTTGGCATCCTCTGTATATGTTGACAAAAAGACACAGGTGTTGTAACCTTTGCTTGATAAATCATTTACTTTTGCCACTTGACTCGCAAGCACTATGGGGGCATTGGCTTTTTAACTGCCTTTTCCATATGCAAATCAGAAATACAGTATGCCTGGGCTTTAGTTTCAAAAGCAAGTTGGTCTGGATACTTCATGACTAAGTAATAGATACGTCTCTCCTACTGCCAAGGACTTGTAATAGGGAGAGTGGCAGAGGGATGGGAAAGTACCATCACATTAATTAGGGACGAGCCTCTCGGTAGCAGCAACACTAATAAAGGGTTCTGAAGTTTGGGGTGGGTTTTTTCCTAAAATTAATAGTGAAAAACACGGGCTATGGGAATGCTAAACCAGCAACCTGCTCCCTGTGACCAGAGTTTATGTTGTCACTTGGCATTCTAAATGCTCTTTGCTGATCTCTAATGCCCTGGCTGTGCCCTAGAGTATGAAATTCCTCTAGGGATCAGAGTCCTGTATTCAGTGTGCTGCAGCTCCACTTCACACTAAGCATTGTTTACTAGGCTGAGTGCTGTTTGCCACCTACTTATCCCATATCTTCCTGGAAATTGTACTTGGGATGCTAAAAACAGCTCCTGAGCAACACATGCCTGCTCCATCTAATCGCTCCTACCTGCCAGTAGCCAAGTGCCTTACTCAGGGAGGTGATGAGGATGCAGGGAACCCAAACTGCCTCCCACTGCAGGCACCAGGATCAACCACTTCACCACCTGGGAGAAACTAAATGGAGAGAAGGTGAATCCTGTACCCCCCACCAACTGTTTCAGGAAAAATCCCTCTCTCGTGAACACGTTTTGTATCAGATCCATCCCAGGTAGTTTCTAAAACTTAGTTAAGCACAAAACCAAATATTTATTCCCATACCTTTCTATATGGAAAGATAAAACTGATTTTTAGAAGGACAGAAGTAGAAGCTCTTCCTCCTTCAGGCTTTGCATGATCCTGAAGCACAGTCAGTTCATGGATAATAAGCCAAGGTGCTTTCATGCTTTCCCTGGTGAAGCCCTAGAGCCACCCGGCTACAACAGAGCTCTGGAGAGAGCTCACCCTTTATAACACAAAACAACTGAAACAAAAGGCCTGTAACTTGCTTAGAACGCTGAAACAAAGTTGAAGAAAAACCCCAAAAGTCAAACATGCTTATCTAGGCAGCAAAATGACAGGTATGAAAAGGAGCAAGCTCAGCACAGCAGCCTTATAAAGACCGGGTACAGAAATACACCCTGTGAAACACATCTTAAAAAGAGCAATAGTGAGTTACGGGGGAAATGTTTATAGTACAAGAAAATTGCTAACTCCTTTAGATCTGCTCCTGCTCCCTGCCTTTCCCAAATTAGACAGTGGTGTCTTTGTAGCTTCTCCTTGTAGGCTTTTATTTATCTCTGAAAAACCACCATGTGCCTCAGGTGCATACACAAACCTAATTGTACAATTACTTTCTTTCCCAGAGACAAGGCAAAGCCTGTTTTACTTCCCCACAAGCCTTTTAGAAAGTGAACTGCAACCTGCAATTTTTCACTGGCAGCACTTTAAAACAAAGGGCACGAGGTGGGGGAAAAAAATGAGCTGGATGCTGTGTCCTGTAGGACAGCAGATGTGAGCTCTGTCGGAGCAGGGAGGGAGGCAAATTCCCGAGCCCGTGGTCCTCCTGGGAGAACGGTCAGTCCCTGCTGCCCAGATTTTTGGAGGAGTTTGGTGCAGGTGATGCCAGTCAGGGAAGCAACCTCACAGGTAGCAGGCCCCAGAAGTGCATAGGATCCATAGATCCAGGCCAGCCCCTTGCCTGGGAAGCTGATGCAGCCCCTCCAGCGCCGTCGCTCCTGCCGCTGAAACCGCAGAGCTGCTCTGTGCCCACGTTCCATTGCCACCCTATGGAAGAAAGAAACCAGTGCACACATTTTTCCTTTGGGCAAATCAAACACGTGCCTTGCTTCACAGGGATTTTCCATCTTTGCCAGCCTCTGAGCTCCTGCCACTGCACTGTGCCCTCTGCCCCCTCGGAAGGGGACGCCGAGCCACCAACCTCACGTGCAGCTCCTCTCTGTGTGCCTGATTAACAATCACTACAGGCTGCCTGGTCTCTCTGCCTCCACACCCTCCTCTCTTTCTATCATTTCCCATTTCCCAAGAATTGCACTGGTCAAACAGGCAGGACCTGCTGGCCCTGGGGAGGCAGGGGAGGGTCAGAATTCTGTGGCACTGCAGCGTGTTCACAGCTGAGCCACCACCTCGCTGCACACACGGGGCACGGCAGGTCTGGGGGACGTGCGAGGGGTGCAGGTGGCTCCTACATGGCAGAGAACATGGGAGGCTGCAGGAACAACATGAGGCTTTTCATTTTGGGGGTGCTGAGCAGGACTATTTATAAGCCATATATATATTGCTCAGAGGGCTGTCCCTCCTCAGGATCAGAATACTCATCCTCAAGGCTGAACACACCACTTGTGTCTGAGGGTGAATGGAGATGAAAAACACTAATTTGCAAACGTTTGTTTGAATCAGCCCCCTGAGAATCCCACATTCCATACAGTAACCTCCCTAGGCCAGCATATGTGGCCAACTTCAGCAGCAAAGAACTTTCAAGCAGAGACTTGACTGCCCTTTTCCTTCTCTTGGCCCATCCAGGAAATGTAGTGGCAGGTTCAGAACACCATTTCCATGCAGGAATAACATCTCTACTGGGTAAAGAAGGGAAATTTTCAGAGATTATGTTATAAAACTTAATTATAACTGTGGTTATAAAACCACAGTTTTGGGGTGTGGGACTGCTGCTTTCTAGAGCTGCTGAGGTTAGAGGGATCACTCTGCTTCCAAGCCCAGCAGGGATCTGTGGACTTTCACACACTGGCAAAGGGAAGTGACGACTGCTCTCCTCCGACACCTGGAGGCTTGAGCTCTCTTATGATCACTGCAAGTTTTGATCTCTGTCCAAAAAGTGTTTTGCTGTTGAACCAGTGGCATCAAGCTACTGACACCTGACCTGAATGTTGGTGCTGTCTTTCATCTTCCACCCAGCAAGTAGTGATAGCAGCCTGAACTGGAGGGTGACCTGGAGAGGGCTCTAAAAATGTAGGACAGTTGTAGAGAGATTGTGCACAGAAAATGGACTGTCAGACTCTATCAAGCATCAGCAGGTCACAGACCCTGGGAGGCTGAAAGAACTCAGATCCTGCCTTTGCTTTTTGTTTGGCCACATTAAATTGCCCTTCTCTTCTGTTGAAATTAGTCAAGGGAACGTGGGCCGAGTCCTTTGCTGAGCTTAAGATGAGACGGTACCACCACGGTGGGAGCAAAGAGCCCACGTGTGGCCGTGGGGCTTTTGATGTGCCCCAGTCACAGAACAGTTCTGGGGGCACACGACCCCAGAGCAGTGTGAGTGTCAATGTGCTGCTCTGATCACCACTTCTAGTGACAGTCCAGAGTGTGCCCCACACAGAGCAGGTACAAAGGTGGCCACAAATGAGGGTCACTCCCCTTCCCTTCCCTTCTGCTCATCTCGGGGCACAGAGCCCATTTTAATTGAGCTCTCATGCAGAGGGGCACTATGGAATTCCCCTCTCAGATCAGCTCTTAAAAAGCAGCTGGGAACAGCACACCTTTTCAAGAAGAAAGCACATATTGCACTATAAAGGTAAAGACTCGCAGAAAACTTCCCAGTACCATCGTGTGGCCGTATCTTCAAAGCAGGATTGAGCCAAATCAGTCCCAGAATGACTGAGTTAGTCCTCAGCAGGGGAGATCCTTGTTCCTGGGCTTTTTTTTTTCCCCCTCCTTGCAGGCTCCAGTGAACAGTTCAGACTCTTTTTTGGATACTAGCACTCAGCAACCTATTTCTAATAGATGTAGCATAGAATTATTTACAATGGACACAGACGAATTTCCCAAACTAAGCAATTAAACTTACTGAGTTTTGCCCCTCCTCACAATAACCAGGAAGCCTGTGCGTAGGGCTCCTTTTCTGTGGGTTTTATGGCCATTACTTATTCCACAGTGGGGGAGAAGAGAGGGAAGAAGTAAGTGTGGGCCTGGTGGGAAGAGTTGGCTAATGCAGAAATATGATGAATGAGCTGGAGAGATTTAATTTCTTACTAAATTCTCTACAAGCTGTGTAACCTTTCTTTAGCTAAACAATTACTCTAAAAGGCAATGATTTTCTGTGTTTTCATTGAAAAGTCTTCATAATAACAATGGCCTATATTCTCCTTCTTGAAGAACTTCTGCCAAAAAAACAGTTTTCTTTTTTCCATTCAGCAGGAAACTCTCTTTTATTTTTATTTTTTCAGTCTCATATTCCCCACTAACATGGATTTAGAAGGCCTACCACTTACTGCATGGGGCTGGGAAGAAGCTTCCCCTCAGGCTGAATCATTTTGGTCCATCTCCTTTATAGGGATTTTCACAGCTTCCTCCCAAGAGGAGCACAGCCACTGTCAGAGACATAATGCCAGGCCCAAGTGACCATTTAAGCTGACAAAGTGTGACATTTCCTACATTCACAGCTCAGGGTATGTGGAAGGGGACTCCTAGACTTGTCTTCTAGTGGACAGGCAGCAGGTCTCGCCACGCTGCAGTGGGTGCAGTCAAGGGGAGCTTGACTTTGGTGTGGTGAGGGAGAAAGTCCTCTGGTCCCATAAGAATGGGTGCTGATCCTCAGTGAGCCACGGACTCCAGTTTTGGTGCTGGTCCTTGCTGAACCACGGGATCCTGCAGCCAAGTGGAGTCTTGGAAGTGCTTTGAGGCTGCAGCGCGGGCACGCGCGTCCACTCCCAGGCACAGATCAAACGAGCAGGTCTAAGGCAAGTTGATAGTCCTGTGCCTCCTACTGCTGTGGGCTGGCTTGGCTGATTTCCTGGGCTCTGTGGGCCTGGCCCAGCCTCCATGGCAGATAATGCTGTATTGGATTAGTCTGCCTCACTGCTGCATCAGGTCCCAGATCGATTTATTGACTCTGTCAGAGTGGCTAGTACAGTAATTGTTACAAGAGCAGAATAGAAAGCAAGAATGTGTCCACATAAAATATAAAAATGACATTTTGTTCGTTCTTTCCTCCTTCTCCCTATAGATCTTTATGTGTTTACACAGTGGAGAGCACTTTACTTAAGTTAATCAGCCCCCTCTACATTATTAATTGCCACAGTTAGGGTGCTACGCGGCGGCAAACGTATGATTGGGAGCATTGATCTCACGCTGATGGTGTGGACCTGGGTAGGTTTTGTATTCCTTCCCTTCTTCTGCAGCTGCTTCAGGGCCCTATCAAATCCCATTTCTCTGACTGACAATACACCATCGATACCATTGATCTCAGAGAGGGGCAGGAGGATGCACATGAGAAAGAAAAGAGCGAGCAGAGATCCAGGCTTGGGAAGGGGGATGTTGGAAGTTGGTAATCACACTAATTACATGCCTGGCCTGATCTCTCTATTTAGTAAAGAGTAATAACTTAAGAGCAGAAGTTTCCCAAGTGTTGAAGATTTGCAGAGATGGCATGATGAGACCTTTTAAAATGTGGGCAGAATGTATACCCTTGGAAAAAAAAAAAAAAAAGCCACACTGACTTTTTACAAGGGGTTTGGAAGTGCCTTTGAAAGACATTCATGAAAGTTCAGCCTTCGCAGCTGATACCTATATGAGCTCCATAAATTCCACCCAGCCTGACAAACTCCAGTAGGTGTCACATGTGACCTGGATGGAAAAGGTCAGCAGCTGAATTTATGCCTTTTGCATTTACTGGAACATTAAGATTTTTGCCAACTGCCATATATACTTTTTAACAATTTGCAATCAAAGGATTAGGACCACAGTCTACAATGAAGGTCAGAAATTAAAGGCCACAATCCCTACATCCTTCCCTACCTCTGTTCTAAGAATCACCTTTGCTTAATGGCATTAACACGGACGGCAAGGAATGGATAAGCTCCAGAGGTGAACACTTCGCAAAACAGACTATCCTGCTTTGAAATTAATCCTGAAAGGACTAAAAGATGAGAACCCTTTTCCTAATGGAGGAAGACTCTCCAGTTTGCAGCAGATTCCATGTTCCCAAGACACCGAGCATCACCTCCCTAGTGCTGGACTGTCCTCGAGAAATGTAAATAACACAGAGGGGAAGGACTGGGGCTCCAAAAGAAATACAGCATAATTGCCTCAATTGTGTTAAAACCTGCTTATATTTTAAATTTAACAAACGTGTCTGTTCTTAGTAAGGATTGCTGACAGCACACCAAGGTGCAGCTTTCAAATTTTACTGGGCTTTAGTTTAGAACAGCAAAACAAATCATCTTGCTTTAGGCATTTGTTTCAATAGCATTTTCTACTTGAGCAGAGGTAGAACTGGGAAAATAGAATTAAAAACTGGGATTTTTTTTTTTTAATCTGGTAAAAATCAAAAGGCTAAACACGAGCATATCTTGGAAGCTTCCCTTTCGTTACTTTGATTATTAATATTCAATTTTGAAAACAGCACTGGCACTGTAATAATGATATTCTCAGGCATATTCACTTGTGTGACCCAACTGTTAGATCATCTATTCAAACACTGGTTATTACACATGAAGAGATGCAGATGAAGACACTGCAGAAGGCGATGAAATGTAATTTTAATTATGAGATCTGAGTATCCAAAATCACTACCAGTAGAACGCAGCCACCTCTGAGGCTGAACACAATAATTTAGGAATAAATTCTTTAATGAGAGGGTGGGCAGGCCCTGGCACAGGTTGGGCAGAGAAGCTGTGGCTGCCCCTGGATCCCTGGAAGTGTCCAAGGCCAGGCTGGACGGGGCTTGGAGCAACCTGGGCTGGTGGGAGGTGTCCCTGCCCATGGCAGGGGGTGCCACTGGATGGACTTTAAGGTCCCTTCCTTTTATACAACTTTAGGTATTGTTTTATACTTTTGCTGTATCTTTTTCAATATGACAGAAAAAAAAAAGTCTTTTTATTTTGAAAAAAGGGGATAAAGTTAGATATGGCATTTGCATGTGGAGTTGGGTTTTTTTATTCTTCCATATGCTAAACAATGAGATTTGAGATTTTGCAAGAACACTTTGACACACAATGTTCCTTGTTTGGCTATTGTCTGGCTTGTTGGGGTTTTTTTAAGGACTTTTTTGTAGTCTTCTGGGTTAAAGATCATGTCTGAGAATCTATGGTATGGGCCCAGGCTGTACATTCATTGAAGCTGATGAGAGGAGGAGATGGAAGATTTGTTATTGGCAAGAGTTTGTTTTAGAAATACAATAATATTTTTGTTTATTTATGCTTGTCTTTTGCTTAGAACTATGCACAGTAGAGTAAATCTAGTCTTTTTCAAACAAGATGAAGGTTAAAAATTCACATTTTCTTTATGGGGAGGGCTTACAATGCAGTCATCATGTAACTCTGGAGTCTTATTTTGTGGCTACAGGTATTAACTCAGTGACTCTAAAGCAACCTTCCTTGATGTAGAGATGGATTTTGTTTTGGAGTTTTCCCAATTTACTGGTCTTGTAGGGTAAATCTGAAAATATAGGCCAGGTTATGCTCCAGCTGGTTCATTCACAGTCCAGGCTGAACAGGACTTGGAGCAACCCGGTCCAGTGGAAGGTCTCCCTGCCCATGGCAGGGAAATTTGAACAAGATGATTTTTAAGGTCCCTTCCAACCTAAACCTTTCTGTGATTCCATTATTCCCAGCAAGGGAGGCTCCATAGGCTCTCTATAAACTCCTTGTCTTCCTGACAGTGGTAACAAGGGCAGAATTCGTCCCAGTAGTGGCAACTGCTTTATCAGTCCTGTTGATGTTGAGTGAGTCTAAACAGAGCTCAGATTCTTCTCCTGGAAACTTCTTGGGAACACGAGGAATAAAAGTAATAACATTTAGGGGGAAAAAAAGGAGGGGAAAAAAACTGGGGAGAGCTGCAGTTCTCCATACAATGGAGCAGCTTGCTTAGGGAGCACAAAGAGCCACTTCTACACAGGCTATTTTCAGGGAAAAGCCTCACATTCAGTGACTCATAAAAGCAAAGAGGCACCTTTTGATTTTAAGTTCAAGGTTTATATTAGTAATTCTGTCTGTTTTCTCTGTTAGTATTAATTAAATTGAGATAGTTTAATTAGTATTACTAAATTTGATCATTAGTAGTAATTCATTCTGCCTGCCATACTGCACAAATATGATGAAGCAGAAATAACTAAATTGTTTAATTTCATCTCATTTAATGACTTTACACTCCACCAGGACTTTCTTTGGCATCTCACAGTATGTGTGAAAATTGCTCCAAGCTAGGCCAAGACCCAACTCCCTTTAGCCAACCATGTCTAATAAGTCCCTCCTCGTCCAAAGGCAAATTGTGGGCTGCAAAGGCTTTCCCACTTCTCCACTGGAGCACTGGGGTGGCCTTTCCCTGCCCCAGTCACACAGCTCCTGTGTCATCCCCACCCCAACAGACCTGATGGATCCACAGAGGGCTCTTCAGCCACTGCATCCCTGGATGGGGGGTCCCTGCAGTGGGACAGGAGAAGTCCCATTGTAGATCCCCACAGTTGGGTCCTGGGGGCTGAACACAAGCATGGTGCACAGCCTTCCATTTTTCTTAGAGCGGTTTAGGAAGGTACAAAGCATCAGGAAAAACGCAGATGGCAAGAGTTCCCATGTTCAGGGGAGCTTTTTTGTTCAGCTCAATTCCCTCTTGGATTTCTTTTCTTAAGAGCAGTTTTAGACAGGGGGGTTCCCTGTTGGAATGAGTCATTATTCCTCCAGCTCGCTGTCTTCTTTAATTTTAAGGTCAATGTGGCAAAAACCCCAGAGTTGCCTCCGTGCTCCTATTTCTGTCCATGTTAATTTGGAGACTGGTTTTGATCTCCATGCCCAGTAACACGCAGGGCTTGCCAAAACCCCAATTCCTCTTCCTTTTTTGCGGTGTCCAAACCCAACCTCTCTCTGCCCACTCCTCACAACATGCTGCTGTCTTGGCCCCCTCCCCCTGCCATCCCCAGGTGTCCCTCTGCCTGGAGTGCCCCCTGCCAGCCCCACTGTTCCTGCTGCCCTCAGCCCCTCTCCTGCACCTCCCCAGCCCCCACAACCACATCCCCTCTGGTTTTTGCCCCGCTTTGATCAAAGTTGTGCACACTTTGCTCTCCCCACGGAGAGCTGCTCATTTGTCCACTTCACCCCCAGGCACAGAGCACAGGCTGGGGGCTTTGAGGGCGATTTCAGAGCGAGTGCTCTACTCTCCCTTCCAGTCCAAGCTATCCCCTCCCGTGCTTTCCTCTGTGTGCTCTGAGCTACTCTCAGGGCAGCCAAAAAAAGCAGCTGAACTACCTTTTGTAGTTGTAGATCAGCTACCTTTTGATCCATGACGGGTCTTCTCCCGTTACACCGCAGGGGAGCCCCCGGGCAGGGATGTGGTGGCTGATGATTCCTCTACAGCTCCATGGGGACCCTCAGGGTCAGGATGACCCAGGACCTGGGTGACCAGGGAAAGACCATCGCACTCTTCAACCTCTGAAGGCTGGCATGGACTTTCCCTGCCACGGGAGGAGAAATGGAAGGGGGGGGGGAAAAAAGGGCTGAAAACTTCTTTTTGTACCCCAAACTGCAGAGCAAAGAGCCAGAGCCCGTTCAGCGGGACCCCCTCACGTAGCTCCCATCACTGAGCTGCTCCCCACGGGCACGGGGCAGGGCAGGAGAGTCCTGGGGCGACCCCCTGAGACTGTGTGTACGTGTGTGCCTCTGTGTGTGTGTGTGTGTGCTCGGGCTGTCTCGCTGCAAACCCAGCCTGGGAGGCCCAGGCTGGGGGTTGATTTTCTTTGGATGACTTTCCCCGATTGTCTAAAGCAATAAAAGTANTGAGGCTTTGGGGGTGGGGGGTTGCTCGCCTGAGGACTGCAGGGACTGGCTTAAATTGAATAAAACTGTAAGTACAGTATCAGGGACGGGGTAACAAGGAGTTCTGCAAAAGCAGCACCACCGGAAAGCACAATGAAGAATAGAGCGGGTTACGCCGCGGTGAAAGTATGTACTGGTTGTTATAACACCGTGCCTCCAGAATAAATTACGTCCCTTTAAAAAGTAATACTTTAACTGTGGAGCTATATAGAGACAATTAAGACGATATTGTTCTCCTCATTTCCCTCCCCCCCACCCCGCTCCCTCCCTCTCTCTGCAGTAGCTCTGTGGAAACTTTTAATGCTGCAGCTTGAAACTTGGGCCTCTGGGTCTGAAATGCCTGAGAAAGCACTGCGGGCTCTAACTGTAAAACATTCCTTCGGCGGGCCCTGGAAACAGGCAGGCGAAGTTCAGAGGGATCACATGGAAATGAGGGCTGGCTGTAGGCTCCCGAGGAGCGGCTGCTTTCCCTTAAACCTGAACTTGAACTTGGGAGCGGGGCTGGTCCCCCCAGCGCTGCCCTTTGGGGAGCCAAAGGCTCTGCTGGTATCCAAGAGAAAGGCTGGAAAGTCCCGTCGTGTCCCAGTTTTCCGTGGGAGTTCCCGGCACGAAGTTATAAGCGGGTCCAAGGCGCGATGTGCACATTTTATTTCTTAAAAGGGAAGAAATGAGTGAGATTTAGCGTAAGGAACATGGAATTGCTGCACTCTGGAGCAAATTTAACTGTGCTTCCAGCAGAGGAAAATACAGGGCTGGCTGAAAACCTGGCGTGAAGCGCAGAACTCAACCCCCCCCCACCCCACCACAGCATATTTGCTTTCACATCTCAGGAGTGGATATAAACCACGAGGCGGGTTTTTAAGTTGGTTTGGCTTCTTTGCCTCCACAAATCCTGCTGTTTTCTTCTTCTCCTGCAGCTTTCTGTACCTCGGGGTGGGCTGGGGGAAGAGGTGCCGATGCTGGCGGGTGTCACCAGGTGTGGTGGCAGAGGTGGCTGCTGTCCCGGCTGCAGGCATGGGGCAGCGTCCTCCCCCTCTCCCGCAGCTGGACTTGGCTGGGGGGTCATATTTTGGTCATTTCTGATTCCTCCCGAACAGTTTTGGCTATGTTTATAGCAAAACTTTGAAAGGATGAATGGGCGAAAAAAATCCCTTTTGGCAGTAACTCAGGAAATATCTACAAAGATGTCCTTTCTGGAGCGGGATCTTATTTCAGGGTTTGTGTTAGGATCATTTTTATTCTGTGACAGCACATAAAGAGAGCGGGACGGAGCAATGAGGTCTGGCATAGCTAAAATCCCTTCTGTGTGTGTGAGGTTATATAGTTTATCAATGCAGAAACCACCACGGGCTTGGAAAAGTAAACAGCTGGCTTGGGTCTGTGCACTGCACTCTGGAGTTGTCTGCAGGATTTAAATGGCTCGCCTGCGATTTTCGGAGCAGGGCAAATATATATAGTTTTTCTTTTAAACATGTCAAAAGGTTTTTTGCAGCCATTTGTTTTCTTAGTTCCTTTTTATTTGTTGCAATTTTCCTTTCTGATTCATTTTGGTTTATTTTGCTTTTGCAAAGGACTTTGCTGCCACCAGCAAGTCTACAAATAAATAATAAAATTAAAAAAAAAAAAAAAAAAAAAAAAAAAAAAAAAAAAAAAAATTCTTCCCCACTAAAAAA
>VXAU01000859.1:320189-331100 GCA_013399695.1 Formicarius rufipectus | reverse complement strand
TTTTTTTTTTTATTTATTTAGACTCTTATCAAAGGTGGGTTTTCCCTCCTGGGCCTGTGCAGCAATAGCTTCCTGCACACACAGCCGTGCCCGGGGCAGCAACGGCCCGGGCGCCGCGGCAGGCGCGTTTGAAGTCCCCATGGCACCGACCCGTCCCGCCGCCAGGCAGCCAAACTGGGCTGAAACCTAAAGAAAATGGATAGCACGGAGCAGGGCTGAGCCCTCGAGTGGGTTAGGGGAAGCCAAAGCTCCTGTGTGTGGAGTTTGTCAGAGTTTCAAACGTGTGAATGTCCTTAAATAACCTGCATCGCCCGGAGAAATAAACCAACTGTCACACCCAGTTCTGGATTCCACATTAACAACCTCCTTCCGCAGCGTTAAACTTTGCCCTTGAGGACTTTTGTTTAACTTCTTAATTCGAAAAACAGATAGGGAAGGGTGTACAGCCCTGGCTTTCTGCAGGAGCTGAAAGGTCCCATTGTTGGGGCAGGAGATGTGCAGGTAGAAGCAAATCGAACAAGTTGGGGTTTGATTGCTGTTCTGGTTTGAAGCACGTGAGCGGTGCTCGAGGCTGGCGCTGGGACGAGGGGTGGTGTGCAGGAAAGCTGCTTGAAGGAGGATTTAATAAACAATGGGCCTGTTCCTGGGCTCCTGATTCAGGCAGAAACTGCTGCCAGAGTCAGTGAGGCACTTTGGGCTTTTCTCCTGTTAAATATCCCAAATTGCAAAGTGTTCCCTTGCTGTTCTTCCCCTACAAAGGACCCGATTGTCAGAAGTGGCTGGAGGATTTTTGTGTGTCTCTGCTATCTCCAGAAGAGCATCAGAAACAAATAGACTTGCACTATCAAAGAACCGTAATTGCCATCTCAGACTTCCTGTTTAGGATTCAGTCAAGTAGATATTGTTTATGGATCATAAAACCTTACTACTGTGAGGATTCTCAGATACTGGCAGCGCCAAGTTTCAACTTTCATGATGCTGTAAATTAGGGGGAAAAAAAAAAGAAGTGTGATAATACTCCTCAGAGAACAGTAAAATAGAGCTCTGCAATGGTTAAATGGAATTTTATAAGTGCATTCAGTGTGGAACTGTTTTGCATTACATGAGTTGAATACCTTAGAGATGACACACATCTGCAGGCACTTTATTAAATCCTTAGTCAGCACTTTTCAACCTGATGAGATTACTTCTTCATTTGACTGGAGAGAGAGAAGCGAAGATCTTGTACTGGACTGCAGAATTCTTTCTGATGTTTCACCTTGAGTGCTGGGGAAGGACAGATTGATGCTCGGCAGGGCAATACAGTCCCACAGTGGCACTGACAACTGTGTGGCAGTAATTTTACTGAGCAGGACCTTTAGCTCCAAGTGGGTTGGTTCATTTAGCTCTAAACTCACTGGGAGTATTGCAAAGTAAATAGAAGGGAAATAAAATACGGGCTTTCTTATGAAAACACACGGAGATAATATCTTCCTGACCATACTGTGATAGTGCTCATGATTTAAATGGAGATTTTAAATGAAGAAAGGCAGTACAGTGTTCTCTGAGTGGGTGCAGTCGGATAGGTTACAGAACTGAGGGGACAGAATGGGGACGGTGGTTATATGTTGAGCAGAGCTATAAAACAAGGCATAAAATACTTCAGTCATCTTAACTTAGGGATCCAGGCTTCTCTTTTCCCCTCTAAGCCCCCTAATCATGCAAAAAAAAAAAAAGTTGACAGATCCCAACTATCGGGTCTCCAAGTGTCTAATACACTTCCTAGACGTTTTCATTTGAGGCGTGGAGGTCTCCTCTCCCTCGCAGAGAAGTTTCACAGGTGCTTCAGAGGAACAATGGTGCTCTTCAGCCCTAATCCTGCAAGACTTAGACATGTATAGGAGGCTTGAGCGGGATATGAGATCTTAATATTAAAATGATTAGTAGAAAAAGGAGGATCATTCTGTGTGTGCGTTTCAGCTGTAAGATGCTCTAAATTAACGCGGTGTCCCGAGAGCGGTGCTGGTGGGATCTGCTGGGTAAATGCGCTCTCTGTCTCGCTGTTCTGCTGCCTCAGCCCATAAAACATCTCATCCAAGTGGGGCTGCAGGAGCAGGCGAAGCAGGACGCAGCTGTTGGCCAAGAAGCACTCGCAGTTTGGGTCCCGTAAAAGCAGCTTTTCAGTCGGGGCGACGCAGAGCCCCGGCACGGAAGTTTTGAAACCGCCCGTGCAGTTTGGTTTGGGTCGATCCTGTAAGGGTTAATTAAGTTTTTCATTGGGTATTAAGGCCGAGCAGTGTCTGCAGGAGTCATATTGACACCCTGGTGCATGGTAACTCTACTCCTTTATTGACATGTTGCTAGTCAGGAGCACAATAGCGCTCTGTGTCTGCAAATCATTGCTAAAATCATCTCAAGGAAAAAAAAAAAAGTTTGAAAGCCCAACACGAGACAAAGGCCCCAGAGCTGCACTGCGCCGCTCAAAACTCCCGAGTCAGCAACTTCTATTGATTAAAAACTAACCTTTAAAGTAACTCGCAGAGTGTGTGGTTAGCATTTAAATTTAAACATGTCATGAGTTGATTTGTGTTACTGAATACCAACTCCGAAGGAGTTACATTCACATCAGATTTTTTTTTTTTCTAATTCCCTTAAGCAGCTAAAGTATTTCATGAAATGTCAATAGGGCAGGGGGGAAAAAAAAGGTGTTTTGGAGGGAGGGGACTTGCGCCCAGCGTCGCCGTTTCTTTTCCCATGCAAATAGTCACCCCAAAAAGAAAAGTGTGGGGAGCGACACACAATAATTAGCCCTTTGTCTAACTTTCCCAAGTGCCAGAGAAAGACAGATTAATTAAATATACAACAGTGTTGGTTTTTTGGAGTGGGGGTCTCTCTTGCTGTGGAGGTCATAAATTAGGCAGAATAAATAGTTGAGTGTGCTGGGAGCGGGGCTCGACGTCAGCGCGGCTGGCGGCGGTGGGAGGGCGCAGCGCCGCGCTTGCGGATGGCGGTCACGTCTGGGGCTGTCTGGTTGCCCTTAGCAACGAGACATGATGTAACACCGGGATGAACTTGAACTTGGGGGACTTGAAAAGGGAACAATAGACCAGAGCAATCAATAAAGCCTATTTCAGTGAAGGATTACAGAGCCGCTCTGGGGTAACCTTGTCTGCGAGGCGCGGGGTGAATAGCGAGATGCGTGAAGGAGCGCGGGGCGGCGGGGGATGGACCGACGGACCGGCCGGGGCGGACGGACAGACGGACCGAGGGGCGGAGGGGGGCGGCGGAGCCCGGGGCGGGCGAGGGGACTCCAGCACCGCCGGCCCGGCCCCACCTCCGCAACCCCTGCGCTGCTGCTCCTTTTTTTTTTTTTTTTTTTTTTTTTTTTTTTTTTTTTTTTTTTTTGGTGTTATTTTTTTTTTGGTGTGTTTTTTTCCCCTCCTGCATTTTTTTTTACTTCTTTTCCTAAATCCGAGGGAGGAGTGGCGAGGGCAGCGGGTCCCGCCACCCGGCGGGCCATGTGCCGGGCCAGCGGCCATGGAGCCAGCCGGACATCGGCGCTGGGAATGGGAACCATCGCCTCGCTGTGTGCGACCCCCTCCACTCCATCGCCGAGCAGCCAGCCTTTTAACCCTTCGACGCCATCACCTCGCAGTGTTCAACCCCTCCATCACAACCTAATCTTTAACCCCTTTACTCCATCCCCTCACAGTGTTCATCCCCTTTACTCCATCACAACCTAATTTTTAACCCCTTTACTCCATCCCCTCACAATGTTCATCCCCTTTACTCCATCACAACCTATTTTTTAACCCCTTTACTCCATCCCCTCGCAGTTTTCAACCCCTTCACTCCATCACAACCTAATCTTTAACCCCTTTACTTCATCCCTTCACAGTGTTCAACCCCTCTACTCCATCACCTCTCAATTTTTAACCTCTTTACTCCATCCCCTCGCAGTGTTCAACCCCTCTACTCCATCATCTCTCAATCTTTAACCCTTTACTTCATTCCCTCACAGTGTTCAACTCCTCCTTCACCTCTCAATCTTCAACCCCTCTATTCCATCCCCTCACAGTTTTCAACCCCTCTAATCCACCCCCTCTCAGCCTTAACCCCCCTTAACTTCATCACCTCTCAGCCTGTAACCCCTCTACTCCATCACCCCACAGTTTTAAGGCCACCCTTCCATCCCCTCTCAGTGTTCATCCCTTCTCCTCTCTCCCCTCTCAGTCTTTGACCCCCCTGCTCCCTGCTGGGCACTGCCACAGTTCCCAGCCTGGCCAAAACCTGTCACACTCAAACAAACAGGCGTGAGGGGCTACCCTGCAAACTTTGGAGGAGTTGGCAGCTGGCAGTGGCCGGAGGTGCCTCCAGCACAGCCCACACTCCACGTCCCTGCACCCACCTAAAATCAGTCGGGCCCCGCAGTCAGGGAGGGGAACGGCACTTGGCTCTGCTTCACGAACCCTGCCAGAACTTTCTTCTGTTTATAAACTTTACATATGAGAACTATTTCGTTTAATTGCAGCCTGAGTAAGTCTAAATATAAAATCTGTAGGCAATAGATGGAGCCGATATGGGACTGGTGTGTTTGTATTCAGAAGGGCGAGTGGAGGAAGAGTTAGTTAATGAGGTGTATTGGAAGCAGGACAACTTCTCCAATCGTGCTATTTATTTTACCAGTCCCTACCTCCATGGCAAGACCACATAATCTCCAAGTCCCACATGAAACTTGCCTCAGAGTCTTCTGTAAATGTTCATAAATCCTCCCCGGGCTGATTGTGCTATCAATCACGTCAGACACCGAAAAGGAGCGGAGGAGAAAGTTGGTGAAACTTGTCGTCGGGTTGTACGTGCGCACGTACACACCTCATACATTAGAGGATCCCGAGGAAACCCGGGGTATCAGACACAGCCCTTTAATACCCAAGTCTTTCTTGGGGTGTTCCTTCACTTCAGGCTCAATAGTTGCCGCTTGTTGGTGTATTCCCACAGCAATATGTCATTGCCAAGTGGCATCCCCCCAGCGCGGCCAGTCCCGGGCCCCAACACTGCCCTTATTCATGCTGGGATCAGGTTGGGCTGACCTCGCCGGGGTCTCCCCGGTGCGGTAGCACTGTCCCGGCTCCAGCAGAGCCCACTCCAGCTTTCCAACCGTGTTTATTTTCCCATCCAGGAGCAAAATTGCTTTCTGTGCTCCGGGCATCTGCGCTGTTGGGTTAAGGACGGTATTGTTGCGGAGCTGAATTCCCAGGGAATTCCCTCCCTTTGGGAAGAAGAAAAAAAACCAACAACAACAAAAAAAAGATTTTCCCAAAGACAAGCTATTAGTTGAGGCCCACATTGTGTTTTGAAACACAAGTATGGGCAGAGGTATGGGACGTTTTCGCCGATCCACTTTCCCCCAGATTTGCTTTATCCTGGCTTTTCTCTAGTGATCCACATTTCTCCTAAGAAAACAGCCCTGTTGTTGAATTTCTGTGCATCTGTTCCAGCGAGACAGTTGAAGCAGGGCAGTATAAAGCAACAGATGCTTATGCTGGCACATGCCTAAATACCCAAGAAAACCCCGACTGCAGGGTGATAAATGGCACAGAGAGGCGAATGTGTATCGCCTTTTCAGGGAATTAGACAAAAGTGAACTGGAGGGATCTTCAAGCCATCATCCATTAAAAAGATTGATAACTTGTAACGTGACATGACCCCCGCGTTCATCTGTAGCTATGTCCAGTGACTGTCGGCGAGGGAAAAAAAATATATTGATTTGTACAGTATTTTTAATTAAGCTTTGTAATTAGGTCAATTCGTCACGGTCTCAATTAACCCCCCTGTTGGCGGACGAGGCTGGCGGCGATGCCCGCAGCCCTTTGGGGGAGCAGCGAGAGCGGGGCCTGACGCTTCTCCTTTCTCCCTTTTGCAGTCCTGGTACCTGGGATAAAAGTCTCCGCTTCCCACCACCCACCGGACAGACCACCAGACCCCTTCCCACCTCTGTAACACGGAAGCAGCAGCAACGCAGCGCAGCGACTTCACATCGGCGGAAGGGGAGGCGAGCAGACACCGACAGCAAACTAGTACATGGAAATGGCAAACGTTATGGTTGAATGGCAAAGGCCGTAACTTTCTTGAGATTTTGGTTTATTTTTTTCTTTTTTTTTTCCCTCCTTTTTTTTTTTTTTTTTTTTTTGGTTCTATTTTTGGGTTTTTAGACAACTCTAGGACTGTTGTAATTTCTCCTATGGTGCTGGAAATGGTTGGGCTTCATAACTTTTGAAGTGTTTCATTGGTAGTGTAAGCGTTAGGTGACACTGAGTAGGACTAGCCTCTGCTGCTGCTTACCAACTCGCTGTTGTAACACACTTTCCATATGGAGCCTAACTGTTTTACAGTATCCTCATCGGATTTTCCCATGCAGGTGTGAGACTTCTTGAGAAATCATGAAACACACTTAAACTATAACTTTTGTAGTAGCTGAATTCTGCAATATATAACTTACTGGACAGACATAGAGCATGTTTTTTTCTGTAACATATCGGGGAAAAAAAAAATGCAGGTTTTTTTTTTTTTGTTGTTGTTGTTGGGGTTTTTTTTCTTTTTTTTTTTTTTTTTTTACAGTCGGCACTTAGAGATGTAACATGAACCATAAGAGCATTGTCAACAATTTTTTTCCACTCGATTGCAGAGCGATTTAAAACATCGAACTACTACTATTCACTAAAAAAAAAAAAAAGAAAAAAAAAAAGAAAAAAGTTTGAAATGCTGCACTTACATTTAAAAAGAAAACAACATTTTTCAACAATTTTCAACAATTACACAAAATTTCACACAGAAATGGGGAAGTTGGTCTGTTTTGACAGAAACTGACAGGAATCAATCAAAACAATCGAATTTTGAATTGAGTAAAGTGCAATTTCATTGGATAGCTAAATATCTTTGTAAGATAGAGATTGTTGAAAATTCTATTTTTGTTTTCCAAGTCCTTCCACCCCAGGACTCTAAATTATTGGGGTAAAAAACAGCCTTGCAAGAAAAAGGGGAGCTATTTTTGCTTTTTATGTTTTTTATTGTTGAACTTGTATCCCTTTAAAACTGAAGGAAAATTTAAAAAAAAAAAAAAAAAACAAATCTAATGGTGCTTTTACCACAATATGTTAACTACATTAAATGCTAATTAATCATTTTCTGTTATCAAAGCACATGACTAAAATGAAATCATAATATCTGTTAATTTTATAAGCTAAAAGTCACTATAATGGATTATGCCAATTCTGACAAATTTTACGTGTTTCCGGCAATATAGGGTTTATCAGTTCTCAAACACCTTGGGAATAAGAGAGAACGGTCCAGAAAGCAAAACACNAAAAAAAGAAAAAAAAAAAGAGTGCAAGTGATTTTTTCTATCAGACAGCGGAGCACCCCTTTGCTTCACATGCAACTTTAAGAAGGTTTCCTATACTATACATATATATACGTTCTGGTTGGCGAGTCCAGCTAATCAGAGAAAGTCTCTGCATGTTCTAGTGTTAGTAACTAATTTTTATATAGTTAATGTAGGGTAAAGTAGAGTGCATTAAGACACAATATTGTAATCCCTATTCCAGGCACTTGCCTTTAAACTATGTTTGTTCGACCCTTCAGAAGGGTTTCTACTACTGTCCTATACAATCAAGTAACTGAAATTCTTGGGAAGACACTTTGCTCCTCATCTTTTCCCTGAAACGATGTTTTGTTTTGTTTTCTTAATTTGCACGAAACAAAAAAAAAAAAAAAATTCCATATCAATGTGCCTTGCCCTGGATAGCGATTATTTGTGGAATTGTTGCACATGTTCCTATATTGAAAGGGGTTTTTCCCTAGTCAAGCATTTGGAGACACTTTTTGTAAATGTGACTTTTATGTCAGCCATTGTCAGTTCCAACATCTAGAATTAAATAGGATGTTAGTTGTTCCGCAGATAGGAGTAGTGTTTATTGTCCTGTATGGTCAGTGGCAGTGCTATTCTGAGATCTGTAGATGCTAGATTATCAGTATTTTTGGATGTTGCTGCATTTTACCTTTTATTTGGAGTCTTCCTTTTTTGTTTTGTTTTCTCCCAGATATATGAAAATATGCAATACCTGCTTATATCATGTAGAAAAGCTTAGCAATTATTAATTTTTCTTTTAATTTTTTTTTATTTGACCAAAGTTGGTGCTGCACTTGACGCAGTGTGTTTTAGGTGTTTGTCTTTGTACTTTTGTGATTTTTGAATGCACATGCAGGAAGGGCTCTTCTTAGAGAAGCAGTCAAACTGTGAAGCACTAAGCTGAACCCTGCTTCAAGCAATTTTTGTTTTACAACTGTTCCTTTCACAAGCAAGCCTTAAAAAAAAAAAAACTTCCTTTTTCTTCAGATCCCACACCCATTTTTATTAGCAGACTGCAATCAATCCACATTCAATAAAAGTATATAATGCCCATTTTTATATGCACGTTTTTAAACTTCCAAGTTCTGAAAATTGTTTACTGGTTATTCTCTATTTAAGGAAAAAATAAAATGTTTTGGATTTTCATATGTGTCTGATAAGTGGTTGAGTAGTCATTTTGCTCTATTGTATTGTGTGATTGTTAGTATATGGTATCACATCCTCTAGCCAGCATCCTTTGCCTTCCCTATAGCACTTAGCTGGGCATTACTTTATTAAGACATATGTGCACTAAAAAAAATAAAAAAATAGCAGCTTTCAGTGCTTCACAGTGAAGGGAAAAAAGCCTAGACAAACATTTTGTCAGAACCTTGCTATGAGACAAGGTATTACCAGTAAATTGGTTGTATATACAATAAAATTGCACCCTTTTTTAAACAAAACAAACTAAGCAATAGTTTGGGCAGTTAGTTGTTTTTAGTGAGCATGTTGTAGTCATGGCTGCAAAGAGAGAGAATTAAACTGCCCACTCAGAAGATATGTAATTTGTATGTTGTATAGTTTTATTGATTACACTGATTTATTCTACCCTATTTTATAATGCAGGACTTTTGTAATGTTGTTTAAATGAGGAAAAAATTTCTGTCAAATTAGCTTAGTGGAATTTCTGATTGTTCGTTATAAAGGCAGCGTTCATAGAATTGCTTTTTTTTTTTTTTTTTTCCTTTGGGAACTGGATTTAAGTTAAAAACTTTCCCGTTTCCTTTTTTTGTATGTATTTAAATACAGTTATTTTTCTTCTCTCAATGGTATAGCATATTCCTATGCTTGAGAAGTATAGGCTACTGAAGAACCATTGTAAATGGACATTACAGGTATGCTGTATTTTTGAAGGTATTTTTGTCATATTAAGTTTGATGACGCTAAAGTTAGGGAACTCTGAGCAGAATTGCGAGGAAAAAAAATGTTTTAAAGGTTTTAAAACATTAGGTAGGAGGTCAAGGGTGTTAACCAACAGGGGTTGTAAAGTATTACACACTAAATTCAGTTTGCGTTCACCTTCCTCTGCCGCAGGAAGCGCGGCAGTTCCGTTCTGTGCAGGTGTAGAGAACAAACAGTGTTTTAGTCCTCCGGGGAGTGGGGAGGCGAGCGGGGATGGGGCCGGAGGGATGGAGCCCCCACCCAGCCCTCCCTCCAGCCCTCCATCGGGGGTAGAGCCCCCCGAGGGCCACGGCCCCGCTCCCGCAGCTCTTTTTTGAGTCCCCAGAACAACTTTTTCCCTCCCCGTCTCCTTCTCTCCCCAGAACCGTCAGACGCACAAATACTCTGACCTGTACCCGCCCCCCGCCCATCCAAATTTAAAGCCCTAGGGATGGCTCAGCGCGAATTGACTTTTTCTCAAGTTAATTCCTTTGGTTTTCCCTCTTTTTGGGTTGTTTTATTTTTTTAGGGTTTCTTTTTTTTTTTGAGCGAGGGCACTTGCTTTTCTCATGCCTCACACCCCAGCAATGCCATTATTATTTATTCTTCTTCCTTTATAATAAAAAACTTTGGGGCTTCGAGTTTAGGCAGCCATGGTACACTTTGTCTCTGTTGCTTGTTCCCCCGCCCCTTAGGGTCGAAGGGGAAAAGAAACACCAAGTTTTCTCAACTCCACAGTATTCAGTCAGCCCACAGGAATATGCAAAATCCCTCTAACATTTTTTTTTTCTTTCTCTAGTTCTCTTTGTTCCGTATATTTGCAGCTTTGTAGTAACAGTGTTATAAAATATTTACTGTACAAAAATACAAAAAAACCCAGATACATAGCCTAAAACAGTTTTTTTTTCCTTGTGGTGAATTTTTTTTTCTTTTTTTAAGAATGTCAGTTAATATTGTACTTTGCATTGTGTCTCTGGAAATATCTTTTTTTTTTTTTCTTTTTTTTTTTTTATTGGTAGAAGGCCTCCATCGAACAAAATTAAAACCATAACCGGCATGACAATGTAAGGAGAGCTTCAATGGCACCTAAACAATAAATAAATAACAAAATCAACCTCATGAGGTCTGTCGGAGGCAGGTCTTGTGAAGTTAACACTGCCTGCTAGGCAGGATTTTCATTAAATCAAGCTTACAATGCCAATTTTGTCTTGAAGTCAATGCATGTATTACTGTTTGACAGTAAACCCAGCTATGCCATCATCAAGTCCAAGGCTGCGCAATAGTCTAATTAGTATCGAGTACATTTTCCTTTTATTTTTTCCAATAAAAAAGCAGTGGGATGAAAATTGCTTTGATATATAGCAGGTAACATTGAAGCTATTCCATAGCACTTAACTGTAGTGAATACTGTGTCACCAATTCTGAAATCAATTTAATGTTTAATGCAAATCCATTACATGGTGCTATTACAGGCTGGCAAAATGATTTACAAAAATGTGACAACTTGGGCTCAATTCACTCTGCTTTCCAACAATGTAAATGCATAGCAGTGTTTATCTGCATGAAAACTATGCACTAATCTATCTGAAAAAAAAAAAAAAAAA
>VXAU01000859.1:279556-319400 GCA_013399695.1 Formicarius rufipectus | reverse complement strand
TTCCTTTGGGAACTGGATTTAAGTTAAAAACTTTCCCGTTTCCTTTTTTTGTATGTATTTAAATACAGTTATTTTTCTTCTCTCAATGGTATAGCATATTCCTATGCTTGAGAAGTATAGGCTACTGAAGAACCATTGTAAATGGACATTACAGGTATGCTGTATTTTTGAAGGTATTTTTGTCATATTAAGTTTGATGACGCTAAAGTTAGGGAACTCTGAGCAGAATTGCGAGGAAAAAAAATGTTTTAAAGGTTTTAAAACATTAGGTAGGAGGTCAAGGGTGTTAACCAACAGGGGTTGTAAAGTATTACACACTAAATTCAGTTTGCGTTCACCTTCCTCTGCCGCAGGAAGCGCGGCAGTTCCGTTCTGTGCAGGTGTAGAGAACAAACAGTGTTTTAGTCCTCCGGGGAGTGGGGAGGCGAGCGGGGATGGGGCCGGAGGGATGGAGCCCCCACCCAGCCCTCCCTCCAGCCCTCCATCGGGGGTAGAGCCCCCCGAGGGCCACGGCCCCGCTCCCGCAGCTCTTTTTTGAGTCCCCAGAACAACTTTTTCCCTCCCCGTCTCCTTCTCTCCCCAGAACCGTCAGACGCACAAATACTCTGACCTGTACCCGCCCCCCGCCCACCCAAATTTAAAGCCCTAGGGATGGCTCAGCGCGAATTGACTTTTTCTCAAGTTAATTCCTTTGGTTTTCCCTCTTTTTGGGTTGTTTTATTTTTTTAGGGTTTCTTTTTTTTTTTGAGCGAGGGCACTTGCTTTTCTCATGCCTCACACCCCAGCAATGCCATTATTATTTATTCTTCTTCCTTTATAATAAAAAAATTTGGGGCTTCGAGTTTAGGCAGCCATGGTACACTTTGTCTCTGTTGCTTGTTCCCCCGCCCCTTAGGGTCGAAGGGGAAAAGAAACACCAAGTTTTCTCAACTCCACAGTATTCAGTCAGCCCACAGGAATATGCAAAATCCCTCTAACATTTTTTTTTTCTTTCTCTAGTTCTCTTTGTTCCGTATATTTGCAGCTTTGTAGTAACAGTGTTATAAAATATTTACTGTACAAAAATACAAAAAAACCCAGATACATAGCCTAAAACAGTTTTTTTTTCCTTGTGGTGAATTTTTTTTTCTTTTTTTAAGAATGTCAGTTAATATTGTACTTTGCATTGTGTCTCTGGAAATATCTTTTTTTTTTTTTCTTTTTTTTTTTTTATTGGTAGAAGGCCTCCATCGAACAAAATTAAAACCATAACCGGCATGACAATGTAAGGAGAGCTTCAATGGCACCTAAACAATAAATAAATAACAAAATCAACCTCATGAGGTCTGTCGGAGGCAGGTCTTGTGAAGTTAACACTGCCTGCTAGGCAGGATTTTCATTAAATCAAGCTTACAATGCCAATTTTGTCTTGAAGTCAATGCATGTATTACTGTTTGACAGTAAACCCAGCTATGCCATCATCAAGTCCAAGGCTGCGCAATAGTCTAATTAGTATCGAGTACATTTTCCTTTTATTTTTTCCAATAAAAAAGCAGTGGGATGAAAATTGCTTTGATATATAGCAGGTAACATTGAAGCTATTCCATAGCACTTAACTGTAGTGAATACTGTGTCACCAATTCTGAAATCAATTTAATGTTTAATGCAAATCCATTACATGGTGCTATTACAGGCTGGCAAAATGATTTACAAAAATGTGACAACTTGGGCTCAATTCACTCTGCTTTCCAACAATGTAAATGCATAGCAGTGTTTATCTGCATGAAAACTATGCACTAATCTATCTGAAAAAAAAAAAAAAAAAGAAAAGAATATATCAACTTTGGTATCTACTTTCCGTTTACTTCGATCCTTGCCTTTTCGGTCATTGTTATAATGCCAGCTTTAGGACAGAAAGAATTATAAGAAAACCAGCATAATACCTGATATATTAAAATGTAGTGCCTGTGAAATCTGTATTATATTGCTCTTCTGAAGTAAGATTTTTCTACACCGGTAGCCTTCGCTGTCTGTCAGAACCTTCTGATATAGGTGATGTAAAATAACCGTACAATATTAATGCATGCTATTCCATAATGCTTAGTAGCTGTATGAATATTACTCAAAGTTATGTTAGTCTTTTTTTCTGACTTGGTTCTTGTCAGATAGGTTTAAAGATATTTCACTGAGAACGCAAATTCTGTCTTTATTGATTTGGGGTGTTTTCAGTATTTTGGAGGTATACATTTACTTAAATTCAGTATTACTTGTGTTTTGGTTTTTTTTTCTTTTTTTTTTTCTTTTTTTTCCCTTTTTTTTCTTTTTTTCTTTTTTTTTTTTTTTTTTCCCTAGAGGGCAGGACATGGTGTTTGAGACCAGAAATCCGTGCCTGGTAAGATTTTCGTCGCGAAAAGCTACCCTAAGAATTCAGAGAGCTTGCTCTGAAGAACAGTTCAAATTGAAGGGACAGTCCTTTAAACCCACAAACGAGACCGAGCTCACGTTGCGAGAGATTTCTTAATGGGCAGCGGTGAACCAGGTACCCATGCTTGACCCTTCTTCACACCAGACTTCCTCATATAGAAAGAAAAAAACCCTTGAGAAAAAAAAAAAAAAAAAAAAAAAAAAAAAAGACAAAGAAAACCACANAAAGAAAAAAAAGACAAAAAAAGACCTCATGTGGTTGTTTAGTTTCATGCACAGTTGCAATATTTTTCTTCAAACAAACTCTGTACAAACTTTGGGCCCGATTCATAAAAGCTCCTTTGCTATTAACACGGGGAGGCTGGTGGGCTTTTCTCCTCCAAATTGAGCGTGGGTTTCGCCTTTGGCGCTTGTGCCTGCCGGCTCTCCTCTCCCTCCCCTTCCCCTCTCCGCCTCCCCGAGCCCCTTGGAGACCAGGAACCCATGGGAAGGGGTTGTGGAGGAGGCGAGGCAGAGCAGGACCATGCTCCCAACACCGAGGTGCAGTTGGCGGGAGGAGAGGGGGACATGGAGAGGATGGCTCCGTGCCGCGCTCCGGCCGGTGCCGGTGCCGGTGCCGGCACACGGCGGTACGAGGAGACTCGGTCACAAAAGAGATCTTGTCCCGTACCAGAACAAAATCCGCTCGATCGCTACCTCTGAGCTCTAGAGAAACCCTCCGTCGAGGCGAGCGCTCGCCCACAATGTGAACTTTTGTACTTTGTACGCCTTTTTTTAGGGAAGACTATTTTCCACTTAGTTAATCTTCTATGCTCGAGCATGAACTAAAACAATTGTGTTGGGTGAAATCCTCCCCCCGCCCCCCGCCTTTTATCTGCATCCACAAATTAATATGAGGGGAAAAAAGAAACAAAACAAAACAAAAGGAAGATGAGTTTCTAGGCAGAGCACGGTAGGGCGAGAGTGTTCGTCCGGCTCGGCGTTCGCCGCCAACAGTTGTCCTTGTTGCCGGCGTCCCTGCTGCCTTGGGGAAAGGGCCATGAAATTCTTTGGAAACACAATCAAGGAGAAATCTCCATTTTGGCCGGCTGTGCAGGTTCTCTGCACGGCTGAGCTCTGCCCTAGCCCTGCCCCGCTGCCTGGGACTGGCCCAGCCCGGTCCTTCAGCGGCGCTTTGAGATTCGGGGCGCTAAAATTTTCCACCGGCCATGTGAAAGATCTGCTGCAAATTCACTTGACACCCGTGTTAATACCATGTCGTGTTCATTTTTTTTATGAGTCAGGCCCCTCGTGCCTCTAGTATACTTGTATTGACTCTCATAGTTACCATTTTAGTTTTACTGTGTTCTGTGAAAAAAAATTGTAATTGGTTGAGAATCACTGTGGGCATCCATTCTTATTCAACTAAGTCTCCGCAGGTTTTTTGAGCTGGTGTGGATTAGTTTAACTCTTGTATTCAACCATTAGTGCTACCACCTTCTCACATTACAATACAATTACTGGAAGCAAGTACTGCATTTCCTATGCAACAAAAAAGGAAAATAAAAAATTGCTAATGCTAAAAGGCCGTGTTGTTCTTTACTTCCAGCCGGGCACGGGGCGGGGATGTGGCTGTCGGACCGCGGGCATCGCTGCCCGTTGCAGCATCGACCTCTCCAGCTGGTTGGTGCCAGCCCTCAAACGTGGGCAGGCTCCCAGGCAAGTGCCTTCATCCCAAATCATGGGGGTATTTGGTTAAATCAAGTCACTGCTGCCACATGGGCCGTTCTTCCCCGTGGTGTTGGTGTCTCACCACACAGAATCGTTCCTTGCACCGTAACGGGTGAATCCGTGGCAAACCTCCTCAGGTTGAATCATCCAAAGCAGAGACACAAAGCACTCCTAGGAAAGACCAAGGAGATTAATACATGCTGAAAATGCTACAATAAATCTTTAAATGCAGCTAAACTATAAAAATATTGCCACTTTTCCAAGGAGCCCCAGTACAGCTTTGGCGATGGCTGTTGGGGTTGACCTTGAAACCCAGCCAGAACTGCCCCTCTATGCAAGGCTCTTAAGGCAAAAATGGGGAAAAGTTAGGGGTTTTTTACAAACTTTAAGGCTTCTTCCGAAGTTTTTTTGCCCTGCAACACCTTTTGCTTAAAAGTTTTGTGCAGAAATTAGTGTTTGCAGAGAGATTAATACTGGCATTTAAGCCATTCTGCCTGTTTTCTTCTTAGAACGGGGCACTGAGGTCAATCAGAGGCACGGGCTGGTGCAGCTCTGCCATGTGGCCTCAGGGGATGGGAGATGGGGACCACCGTGACCCCCAGCCTTTCCCTGGCAGCACTGGCTGCAACACCAGCTCTTCCATTTTATCAGGGGGGAAATGAGTGTTTTCTAACAAACAGCTGCCTGACACTCATAAACTGCTGGTATTTCCTTTCTCACACCTCCACAGAGTTTTGGGTTTGGCTGCAGGGCCGGGGCGGGAGGGTCAGGCTGGGCACAGCTCTAATGTCACCGTCCCCGGGGGCCCCTCGCTGTGTCCTCATTGCTGCCTCAGACATGGGCCCTGCTGGCACCAATTCACAGTGTGGCAGCTGAGGACAGGTTGGAGCCTGTTCAATTTGGCTTTTTCTTTTTCTCTCATAAAGGAGACGAGACAGTGAGGAAAAGCCAAATCTGTCCTCAAAGAAAACACAGTACCCCAGGCAGAGTCCTGCCAGCAGCGTTGGCCCCTTGAACCCCTGCGAGCACTGGGAGGAGAAAGGGATAAAGGAGGGGGGCTGGAGGTGCTGAGCCTGTGCTTGCTGCCTGAATTGGGCAGAAAACTCATCTTGAGGTTGCAAAAACAGCCAAAATGATGGTGGTGTCCCTTTGGTTTGGAAGTGAGCCCAGGCATGGGCCAGCCTGCCCTGCAGGGTTCCAGGAGCTGGATGGTCTCTCCCAGCAGTGGCTGTGAGCACTGGGGATGCAGGGATGGGAGGGAGGGACAGGGACCCACCACTGCACTTCACTGCAGGAATACACACAGTAAAATTAAAGTCTACTTGAAAAATAGTTCAGTGACAGCACACAGGGAAGGTGTTGCCCATTGCCATGTCTCCAGCAGCTCCACATCACTGCCCCTTCCCCACTCTCTTGTCCATCGCCCACTTGCCAAAATCCCTCACTGTTATTGATTTGTACCCTTTATCACTGAGGGTGTTGGCTGAGGCTGCTCTGGGTTTGGTGGAGGAGGCAGGAGGGGGACAGGAGGGCCGTGGATCCTGCCCCATAGAGATGACAGCCGTGCTGGGAGCAGAGCGAGCGCTGTCCAGGGCTCCAGCACCTTACCCTGCTTTCCCCCTCCTTTTCTTTCACCTTTTCTTTCACTCCTGCTTTCCTACTTTCTTCTTGCAGGAGAAAAGGTCTCCATCAGCATCTAAGGAAATATAACCCATTCATTATTTATTGCTATCAAAATGTGTCAGCCTGGCTCGAGGCGCAGCAGGAATGTGCAATAGTCACTAACAGACACCAAAAACTTGGGGAGGGGAAAGCACAGGGTGGGGTTTAGGCAGGGAAATGTGGGTGTTTGCTCTGCTCAGAGGGAGATCTGGCTACTTAGTCATCTTCTTAAATGTAAATATTCCTGTTGATGCAACAAGGACAGGACTCAGGGAATATTACCAGGGAGGTGGGTTTGTCCAATGACTGCTGAAAACAAGGCAAGACTGGAAATATTTATTGGTGCAGCACTCCAGCAACACAGCATTAATTGCAGCTGCATGTTTTGATGGGCAGTCAGCACACAGGTATTGATGAAAATGGCATCACTTCATCTCAAAATTAACTGCTTGGCCACTCAGAACCTGGGGTTGATAAATTCTGGCAATAAATTTGACATGGAGATTTATGCCATCGTAATTCGGGCCCGCAGGCACATCGTGGTGGGGACAGGGACCACGACGAACACCACCCACCCCTTACCCGTGGGGGTTTTAAATCCTTCCAGAAGTTTGGGTCCAGGAGTTTCATGACCTTTTGGAACAGATGTGGTGCCCTAGGGGCCAAGGCAGCTGGAGGCATGGCCAAGTGTCCAGCAGCACATGGGATGCTCCCAGCCACCTCCCTCCCAGTCCTCTGGATGGACAGAGATGGAGCTGAGTTTTCCACACTGGTGTTATTTTTATGGAGGCCACTGGTGAGGTGAGGAGCCACCTGATAAACTGTGCAGTTATCCTGCTTTCCCAAAAACCTTTGAGGTACTGAGTCAGGCTGCTGGTGCTGCAAGCTGGAAAGATCAAATTTCATTATTATTTCTATTAATATTTATTATGTTATCATCACCATCATCATCATTCTCTCGCTTGGCAACACTGCACCCAGTACATATTTATTTATTTCCTCTCCCCTAGGGCAAAGCAAAGCATCACTGCAGTTCAGGTCAGCCCCAAAACCCTTTCCCCAGGGTTTTTTTACTTTATTTTCAGGATCTGCTCTGGACTGGAGGCAACGTGTGGGCAGGAGCCCACCCTGTGCCACTGCAATATTCACCTGGGGAGGATGAACGGCAGCTCCGTGCCTTGGGCAGCAAAGAAATTGGAAAATGTTCCTATAAATGTGATTCATACAACACAGCACCTGCCTGCATATTGCATTATCCAAGCCCATTAGGGTGAAGGAGATGCAGCCAACTATTTTGGGATATGGGGTTTAATTTTTCCCCCCCTCATTGTTCCTTATTTCCACCCAGGAATTTCATATCCCGACGCCTTTTTTTCCCCTTCCAAAGCTCTTCCAAAATTCTGCATATTGTTACTGGGTGGAAGAGGCCCAACTTTTAGAGAAACTTCAGCTGGATGTTGCATTTATAAATAAATGTGACAAATTTAATAGGGTAGGATAGGTATTTGAATTATTGATTGTTAAATATTTAAGCTGCAAGTCCCCATCCATCAGCGTGTGTGAGAAGGCTCGGGGCAGATTTATGATGCTGGAGTTTTCCTGGTTAGCTGGCACTTGGCATTTCTATTAATTATAGCCCACACATTCGGGTTTTTTCAGGATTTGTTAGAAGTATTTATAAAAGATGTCCCTATTATACCACTTAAATATTGTTTGCGCAACTGGAACGTGTTTTCTATCGGGGATTAATACACTGTTTGATTTAGGGGAAAATTAAATTAGAAGGTGTAAGTCTCAGGAGACAAATGCTGTATTTGAGAAGGGTTTCCACCACTGGAAAGCACAAAGTTTTTCTTCTATATATAAATATTTTTCTCCGGGTGTTTCCCAGGGTCTGCAGGTGGGTTGGAAGGTTCAGAAGTGCCCTGGGCAATGGAGAGTGAGAGAAGAGGCACATGGCAGGGAGGGGGCAGGATGGAATACATCCTATTTATTAATTTTAAGGGATTTAGGGCCTCCCCCTCGAACGATTTCCCCGGGAAGGATGCGAGCCCTGGGGCAGGAAGGGTCTGTGTGAGGGAGGAAACCACCCGGGGCCGTCGGGTCAATAATGCGCCTCCGAAACAAACCCCTCCCGAAGTCTGGAGCTGGATGATAGATTGTAATTGCTCAAGAAGAGCCATTACAGCCCGTCAGGTCAATACTCTGCATTTCCAAAGTGCTTTAATTAATACATATTTACATCAGGTACAGCAGGGACTTCTCTGAGCAAGGGTATTAGGCCAAGAAAGGCTTCAAACTTTCATAAATGGAGGGGGGGGGGGCGGCCCACAAGTTTATTGAAATTTATAAAAACATCTTGATGTCATGAGCAGCTGGAAAATCTCCATCCCACAGAGAAACACATGGTCCCTCACCTGGGGAGGTGGCTCAGGGGGTGCCACAGGACAAGGGGGCAGAGATACTCCTGAGGCTTCACCAACTCTCCCACAACAACCCTTTTGTCCTTCCTCTCCCGATTGTGCTTTTGGGGTCGTGGAAAGTTACCAGCAATGTAAATGGAGGAGTGAGGGATGCTGGCAGTGGGCAAGGCACTCGGATTATTTTGGAGAGGGTGACCCACATCCTACAAAGGATTTTTAAATCATAACAACTTCTTTCAAGCAACGAGTCACCCATCCTCCTTGTGGGCTCAGCCACCTCCTCATGTTACCCATCTTCCTCCTGGGTGCTTCTGTGATCCTGCACAGGCAATTAAATATATGAAGGATATTAATTAAATTACAGTATAATTAAATATAATTAAATATAAGAAGGACGTGGACTTGCTGGAGTGAGTCCAGAGGAATCCATAAAGATGCTCTGAGGGTTGGAGCCCCTCTGCTCTGGAGCCAGGCTGGAAGAGTTGGGGGTGTTCACCTGGAGAAGAGAAGGTTCCAGGGAGACCTGAGAGCCCCTTGCAGTGCCCAAAGGGGCTCCAGGAGAGCTGGAGAGGGACTGGGGACAAAGGCCTGGAGTGCCAGGAGAGGGCAAAATGGTTTCTCACTGCCAGAGGGCAGGGATGGACGGAATATTGATGAGAAATAGTTCCCTGTGAGGGTTGCCCAGAGAAGCTGTGGCTGCCCCATCCCTGGAAGTATCCAAGACCATGTTGGACGAGGCTTGGAGCGACCTGGGCTGGTGGAAGGTGTCCCTGCCCAAGGCAGGGGGTGAAATAGGATAAGCTTTAAGGTCCCTTCCAAGCCAATCCAGTCTGTCATTCTATGATATGCCCTTAAGTTGTTGCCGTTCTGCATCTGCTCAGGGCTCAGTCTGGTGTTGGGGCCATGGGAACCTCACTCAGGGGACATCAGTTTACCTGCTGGAGGAGCTCCAGGTGTGTGCCTTGATGTGGGAACCAAAGGTGTTACATCTCTGCCAGCCATAGGTGGCACAGCAGGGGCCAGTGGCTGGCAGGTCACCTCTGCCCGACGTAGCTCCAAAAATACAAACTCTACAAGTTTATTGATTTTTTTTTTTATTTTTTTTTTTTTAAATTTTATTTTATTTTTTTTTCCTCTGCAACCACAAATTAGAACCGGCACTGCTAAAACTCCCTGGTCTATCCACAGATTTTAATTAAAACCTAAATAAATCATTTTGGGCGCTGCACTTGCATATAAACAATGCGGGAGATGGCACACTTACAGCAGCCTGTCAGCGGTGGCTGACTAATGAGTCGCTGTGCAAATACAACCCGAAGGGCCGGAATTGAAAGCAGATTCCTCGGCTAACGAAGGGCGCATGCGACCCCACCGTGGCCATCGTGGCAGGAGGCTCCAAAACCACCTCTCAGGGCTTGGGGGAAGGAGAAATTTCGTTAAGGCTGGCAGGACGAGGGTTTATTAAATAAAGGCAGTAATGCGATAGCGCAGCTGCAAGCCTTTTCGCCCAGCTATGGAGTCATGTTTTCCCCTGTCCTTGCAGCAAACAATAACCATATGCTGGATTTGTTACCAAATGTTTATTTTATTCCTTCATTAGTACACAACGAGGACTCAGAAAGAAAAGAGGCTTCGTTGCTCCCAGTGCTGGGGAAGAGCTTTTAACCAGGGCCCAGCTGCGCCGTGTGGAGCTCCTGCCGCTGCCCAGCGCTGCCTGCAGCGGGTGCCGTGCAAGGCTGTGCTCTGCCATGTGCCACCACGTGTCCCTGCTGCATCCTTGGACTGGGGGGTCCCCTCGGGGACAGCTGGCATGGGCAGGAGCAGAGCAGACGGGACGGGTGTGTGGGTCACGTTGCTCGTCCCGCTCCGGGGCACCGGGCGCTGTGCTGTCGGGAGGGCGGCCAAGTGAGACCCAAAGTTAAACAAATTCTTCTCTCGTGTTTTACAAACTCTCCCTGTTGGATGGGACAGGCAGCACCAGGGCTCAGGGGGTTTCACAGTTCCACAGAACTGTGTTAAAGTTGCAAGGGACTTCTGAAGATGCTCCATTCCAACCCCCCTGAATTATGCAGGTGGCACAGGAATGTATTCGGGTGGGTTTGGAATGTCTTTGGAGATGGAGACACCATGCCCTCCCTGGGCAGCGTTCCAGTGCTCTGCCACTCTCAACATTAAAAAGTTCTTCCTCGTGATGAGGTCAAACTTCTTGTGTTTTAGTTCATGGCTATGGCTCCTTGTCCTGTCACTGAGCACCACTGGGAAGACTCCAGCACCATCCCCTGACACCATCCTCTGACACCATCCTCTGACACCATCCTTCCTGCCTGGACCACTCCATCCTTCCTGCCTGGACCACTCCATCCTCCATGCCTGGACCACTCCATGCTCCCTCCCTGGACCACCCCATCCTCCCTGCATGGACACCACCCTCCCTGCATGGAACCACCTCCTTCGTGTACAGAGCACGTGGGAAGGTCTCCTCCCAAGGTCAGCATTCACATTCCAACCAGCAAATTTCCACAAATGCTTTGGATTTAGCCAGACACCATTTTCTCAGGGAACATCTCCTCTACCTGTTAGGGCAAATGCAAGTTTCAAAGTTTGGGATTCTCCCTGCCAAGGGACTGAGAGTCTCCAGGCAAGAACTGTATCTCCCACACACCCATGGAATTTGGAGCCACAGTTCCTAAAAAGCACCCGACAGGACAACCCTCACTGCAGCCCTGCATGTGCTTTGTGAGCCACAGCAAACCATGCCCAGCAAACACCAAGGAACTGTCTTGCTCCCAAAATACCCAAGAATGATGCTATTTCCACCAAGAATGATGCTGCTACCACCAAGAGTGTTTCTGCTTCCACCAAGAACGATGCTATTTCCACAGGAATGATGCTATTTCCACCAAGAACAATGCTATTGCCACCCAATAAGGGTGCTATTTCTTTTGGAGCGTGATAGTAGCTCATCCCAGAGCATTCCAAGCAAGGAAATGCCTGGAAACAGGAGCTGGGCCACCTTGCTTGCCTTTGTTTTTTGGGGTTTTTATCCCACTTTTAAGCAGCCTTGTGAAAAGCAAGAAGGTAGGGGGGGTTGTGTTGCTTCTGCAATTCAAAACCTAGTCTTGACTGAGAAAAACATTTTAAAAGTCAGAAAAACAAGCAAACCTCTCCCAACTGCAGCACATGTTCATGGGAACAAGATGTGGCTGTCCCAGGGAGAAAGTTTGCTAAAAATAACATATGCAGATTATGTACATAAAATGTCATGAAATATCAGCACAGAAAGACGTGTGGTGGTTCAGGCTGTTGCAATTACAGCTGAAATGGGCCAGATGAAGGACATGCAGCACTCAAGAGTGTCTGCAGCGGGACCAGGCGTGGGGCCAGCTCCTCTCTCCAGCCATTGCTCGAGGCACTGGGGCCAACACTCTGCCAAAATACAGTAGGATGGGGCTTGTTATTGTTTTCTGGCTGAGGAGGATCAGGGCTAGCCCTTGGGTTGCTCAGAAAGGGTGAACTCTGCTCCACCAGTCGTGGTGGAGGTGCCAGAAACATCCAGACTGGAGGATATCACAAGGACCTGGAGTGATAGGACAGGGGGGAATGGCTTCAAACTGACAGAGAGTAGGTTTAGGTATTAGGAAGAATTGTTTCCTGGGAGGGTGGGCAGGCCCTGGCACAGGGTGCCAGAGAAGCTGTGGCTGCCCCATCCCTGGCAGTGTCCAAGGCCAGGTTGGGTGGGGCTTGGAGCAATCTAGGACAGTGGAAGGTGTCCCTGCCCATGGCAGAGGGTTGGAACTGGATGAGCTTTGAGGTCTCTTCCCACCCAAACCATGACTTTCCCAAATCAGAGCCAACTCCATTTGACATAGTATTTATTAATATTTAATTGCTAATATTTAAGATTAAGGGATGAAGAGTCAGATTCAGTGACTCTGCAGCACATCCTGATGGCTCTTAAGTGAGGACAAATTGCAGGACAAAATACTTATTCCCACATATACAGAAGTGTGTGGCCTGAGGGAACCCCCCCAAACCTTTCCCATGGCTGGGGCTCCTGGACCTCTGCTGTGTTTCCACTAACAGGAACCATCATCTCACAAGGAGCAAACAAGGAAGAGAGCAGAGGAGACAAATTAAATTAAAAAATGAATATTTTATTAAAATCGACAGTTAAGGAGAGTCCATCCCTAGTTTGGGCAATCAATGGAAATTGCCTGACATCATTTGTACCTGCAGTGGGGGCTCCAGAAGGACAGTGAGGGGAGGGGATGCCTCTCCCAAAGCACAGAGGTGATGGATTCCTTGCAGCTGAGCTGCTGCATCCCCCCCAACACCCCTCCAGCCCAAACCTGCCACCTCGGTACGTATTAAAATGAGTTATGTAGGTCACCGTGTAAAAACAAACAGTGTGTAGATGCATGCAAATAACAGAGCAGAACTCCCAGAAAATTTATATCACAGCCAGAAGACTAAGGAGGGAGTGTGGAAAATGTCAGGCACGTTATAATGCCACCCCGAAGGGCTCCTGGGGGTCTGGCAGCCTCGTTAGTGCCTCCGAGTGCCTGCCTTGGGATCCTCCCATTCACAAGGAGAATTAGGTACCAGGATCTTTCCTCTGGCACAGTGATTGGTAGGGATGTGATTCACACAGGAGGAGTGATGGTCTGGGTAAAAAAGTCACCCTTTTTGAGGTCTGCTGTCTGAGTAGACGTGTGGCTCCGCAACTGGAAATCAGGGAATCACACACTGGTTTGGGTGGGAAAAGACCTCAAAGATCATTCCATTCCACTCCCTGCCATGGGCAGGGACACCTCCCACCAGCCCAGGGTGCTCCAAGCCCCATCCAACCTGCCCTTGGACACTTCCAGGGATCCAGGGGCAGCCACAGCTTCTCTGGGCACCCTGTGCCAGGACCTGCCCACCCTCCCAGGGGAGACTTTCCAGCACAATGTTCAGTGTCTCTGGAGAGGAAGAATATTGTCCTAGTGAGAGTTTGGAAGAGCCCCCACAAACGAGGGGCAGGAAAGTTGGCAAGGCAGAGGGAGCAAGAGAAAAGGGCTCAGATTATCTCAGGATGCAGCACGGGGGTGCTCTGGTGGCAGAACCAGGGCAAGAGCTCCTGGTTGTGGTGGCATTTGCACCCAAAGCCTTTGGAAGTGCTGAGTGCTCAGATGGGGCAGGCAGAGGGGCACAGGGGTGCCAAATCCTGCAGCTGGAATTGGGAAGCTATTTGTGAACCTGCAGCAATTGGGAACTCCTGCAGGAAAGGATGTTCCTCATCATTTCAGCTGTAGAAGAAAGGCTTGAAAATGCATGGTCTGGAGCCAGGAGGCCAGGAAAATCAGATAAAATATACTTCTGAAGAGGATTTTGAGGTGAGACTCATGACTTTTTAATGGACTGGACTGATTTATCTCCCTTTGTGTCGCTGCTGGCTGGTGCAGCTCCAGCTTCCTGCTGTCTGGTCAAGCCCAGGGTCCTTCTCTGCTGCCACAGGGTGCTGGCCCAGATCAACTCCCATGGTTTGGCCACAGGGAAGGCCACAGGATTCATCTGGACAGGCAAAGCACTACATAGGTCAGCCAGGAATACGTTTGAACTCCTGAGGTCAGCGGTTCAACGTCGTGCTGTTACACCCACCTCGGGTATTCCATTCCTTCCCTAAGAACTCATCAGGAGCCAGCAGAGGCACGGCTGGTTTGTGATCTGGGGGGTTTCTCCTTGGGTGGCATGCTGAAAGGACTTTCCAGGAAGCCACAGCACTGTGTTGGAATAGGTCTGTGAGGCTTGAGCAACCTGGAAGAGGTTGGTTTGGTCATCCAGCTCCAAAGCCAAGGTGGGAGTGACAGCAGGTGAGAATGTGAACAGAGCTTGGAGCAGGAGCACTCTAAGTCATCAAAACCAGTTTCTTCAAACAAACACTGCTGTAGGAGAACATCTGGTTGAGGCAGCCAGAGGTTTTGGGTGCTGGAGGCACTTGGCCTTCATCTTCTTATGTGCACAAAGTGGATTGTTCTCTTCCATCCACTACATGTACCCGGCTTCACTCGCTGCCATCAGCACAACAGCTTCTAAGGATCTTGGTTCACCTTAGGAGTAAGTAATTGGCCAAATTTAATTCAAAGAGAGATCAATTAGAACAGGTTGTGATAGACAGTTAGGTCACCAGCAGCTACTATAAATCGTGGGTAGAATTTCCTCCTTTGCCATCTACCAGTTTGATGTAGGAAATGGCTCATTTGCAAGCTAAAGGTTTAATTAGGAGAGAAAAAAAAGGTCAGCAGAGATCAGATGTGAATTGCAAAGTGCTAAAGAAGTTTACTGCAGCAATGTATTTATTGAGAGCCGTGCTATAGATCTGCTCCCTCTCTGTCCAGAATGCAAATTGCACCCCTTTGAATTCTTCCTATCAACAGCAAATTCATTGGTAATACGTGGGATATTTTAAAACCACTTGGCACACAATTTTTTTTAAATGATAATCAAGACTCCTTTACCCATCTCATTAATTGGGGATCTTTCTTCCCCAGGTTGGGTTTCCAGAATGTGACACCCTTCAGGTCGCTGTTTCCTTTCCCATCCATCGCAATATGAGCCTGGCAGAGGGTATTTATTGCTCCTCACCATCAAGAACGTGGTCACAGTGTAAACTGGGCCAGAAATATCAATCTGATGAAAATCCAGGGTGTTCCTTCCTCACCTCCCTGCATCCCACGTGGGTTTTTTGGGTGTGCAGACTGCAGAAGTCAAGAGCTCTGTACCAGCTCTCCCAAGAGCAGTGGCAGCGACAGTAATGTGATTACACAGGGTTTTGGCTGAGCAGAGCCCAAAGTAAAGCCACCCCATCAATCTCAGCTCTTGGACCAGGGGAGAGAGGTCCAGGGAGGCTCAGCAGCATTTTGGGTGCAACCAGCTCTGCGGGTGGCAGGAGGAACAGACTGTTCCTGCGTGTTGCATGTCATGGACCAGGGATGTGCTCTGACAGATGAGATGGGAAGCATCATCACTTCAGCTGCATCAAAAGCTTTGGGCTGGGAGAGGGTGGGTTTTGATTGGATACTGGGAAGGAACTCTTACCTGTGAGGGTGGGCAGGCCCTGGCACAGGTTGGGCAGAGAAGCTGTGGCTGCCCCATCCCTGGAAATGTCCAAGGCCAGGTTGGACGGGGCTTGGAGCAACCTGGGCTGGTGAAAGGTGTCCCTGCCATGGCAGGAGGGTTGGAACTGGATGACGTTTAATATTCCTTCCAGCCCAAACTGTTCTAGGATTCTATGATTCTGTGATCTCCAGAAGATCCACCAACGCCCCTGTGCCCTGTGCCTCCAGGGGGTTCCCAGTGGAGGGGATTGGCATCAGCGCTCTTGTTGTGGTGCTGCTGGGACTGCCCTTGGCTGGGACCTCTCCAGCAGGCACAGATGCAGCTCCCAGCCTGATCTGCACTGCAGCTGGGCCCAGGAGCAGTTCAAGGTCCAGAGTCACCGGGGGCACAGCCATCCTCAATTGTCCCTGGGCACACCGTGGTTTGGGGCACCATCAGGTGTCACACATGAGTCATGGCTCTGCAGGAACGTGTGGCAGGACCAACCCTGCAGAGGGCCAGGGACAGCCACCAAGGTGGAGGGAAATCAAAATGGCAGCTGGGCCTGGCTGGGACAGCAAGAGCAATTTTTCCAGTGACTTCCATTTGTTCCAGTATCACTCAGCGTCCCCCCCCACCCAGTTTGATGTGAGGTTGCAACTCTATGAAAAGGACAGCTAGCAGCTCCAACTGCACCCTGATGTAATTAAACAGGCAATGTTAATTCCCAGCACCTGAGACTCCAGCCCTCCATGCAGTGATGGTAACTCTGATGTCAGTAATTTCGGCAAAGCCAATGGTAGGAACAACAGGCAGAGGGAGAAGGAGGCTCTTTGTTCTTCTGGAAGATCAGAAACTCACCACAAGTACCAGTCAGCACTTCCAGCTGCCTGGTAGAGGCTGAAGCAAAGACATCCCAGCTCTGAAGCAGGAGACAGCAGAGCTGTAGTTATTTCAGAGTTTAACTATTGCCCCCATCTCCAGACAGAGAGAGAAACGGGGCAGATCACGATGCATCCTGCTTCTGACAAGGGCATGTGATGCTCCTTGTGCAGCAGTCCAAGTGAGCTTCTAGGATGTTTCAGATTCAGGTGTGAGTGCAGAAAGCATTAACCATCTCCTACCTTCACCAGACAAAAGCCACATTACCTTGGGCAAATGATGTTCCCATGAAAAAATCAGCTCCTACGAGCCTGGTAAGAGGAACAAGAGATTCCCTCGGCTTTCCTGAGCATGTGGGGGAAATCCAGCTATTCTGACAAGCACATCATGGTTGGTATCACCCAGTCTGACTGAATAGAGATGTCAGGCAGAGGAGATGGCAGGAGTCGGGCTCGCAGTGTAATTGGCTTACACCTCTGCCTATCCTGTTTGAAAAGTCAGGCCTTCAAAACGCAATTTGGCCAAAGGGAGTTGTGTGGAGCTTTATCCTGTGCAGTCTCACAGCCCTGTCCGTGAGAGAAACAGCACAGCTCCCAGTGCAGGCTGTGTGTATGACTGGATTTATGGAGTATTCATTATTTTAATAGCACTTATTGACTTAGGGTCAAATATCTTTTTCCAACATTTTTTTTATTTAAGGAAAGAGCCCGTATGTCACAATCTCATGCCTCATCTAATTGGGTAAGTGTTTCCTTTGTCCTTGAAACCGAAAAGTAGACGGCGTATCCAGGAGCTACAGAATGAAAAAGCATCTGCCTTTGGTATTTGGCATGCCTCAATTAAAAACCTGCTGCCTGGGCTATCATTTTTTCCCTAATTCTCACCAAAGTGCCCCTGCTCAGACTCAAGCAGAGGGTTCTGAAGGTCGAGCTACGGGAATGCAAAAACCCCAATATTTTGGAACAATATACGGAACATTAATGTTTTACATACAACAGAAAAGAGGCCCAGATCCAGAAGTTCAGAGTCCTGCTGGGAGCACGGGAGCAGCTCATGTGTTTGCTCCCCTCCCAGTGTTTCCAGAGGCTCCTGCTGGAGCAGAGCTCAGGTCCACGCTCGAGACGTGGCTCCCCCCTCTCCCAGCCCAACAAATCCAGAGCTCAATATGCACACAACACTTCCATCTTTAAAAAATAATTGAAAAGGTGCACCCTGAAGTTCACTGGATCGATCCCTCTGAATTTATTTAGAAGACACTTCATTGTGTCAAAGATTTAATGGCGAGGTTACGATGCCCAGCCTTCAGAATGTCAATGCGCTCGAGCGGAGCGTCGCGGGGAATGTTAAAACCCTCGGCAGCAACCACCCCAGCAAAACTGCCAGATTTATGAAATATGAAAATTATTATACAGAGTTTAAATAAGACACAGGCTGCTGGGGAAAAGCAGCACAGAGGCTGGAATTCTGCACGTGTCTTAGGAGTAGCAGGATGAAGTTCAGCAGCCTCGCCCCGGGGTCCTTCGCCATCCCCTTACACCCCTTCCAGCCTTCCCTCCAAGCTGGACCTTTTGAATTGTGTGTGTCTGGATGTGGGCAGCATTTCCCAGCATACTTGATTAAATACCTCCCCTTGCTATTTATTGCACATGAAACAACCTCTCTCCTGCACACACCTCGGCTGGGCAAAAGCTCTTTGCTCCCAGTGCAGAGCTCAGCATGTCGAAGGCCAGAGCGCTGCAACGCGCCGAGCAGCGCCAGCAAACCTCCCTGCTTGTTAAGCATCACTCTGGCACCCGAGGATCACCCTGCTTTACTCTGTTTGCCATTCCTTGGTGCCTGTGCTACGGTTTTTATGCAGAGGATGTCCAAGGGCTTCTCTTTCCTTGGGGGGAGTCCCTGTTTGGTGCTGCAGGAGGAATCACAATCCACCGGAGGACTTGCAGGCTGCAAAGTTTCAAGTGAAACGGGAGGGCGGGGGAAGGAATGACAAGTCCTTTTCACTGAAATTCTCTCCCCAAATGGATTTGGCAGAGCTGGGCTCCGCTGATCTTAAAGCAAGGTTTATCATTCGTGCAGGCTCCTGCCTGAAGGGGGAAGAGATCTTTGAAGTTGCTGAATGATGGAAGGGTCTCCCCCCTCTCCTCTCCCTCACACACATTTTTTAAGGGTGGAGACTGGGAGATGCTCAACTGCCCTGAGTCAGGAAATTACATGACAAATTAAACAATTATGTGTTTTACTGCTGAGCATCTATTTAGACATTTAGCATCAAACATGCATTTAGCATGAATTCCATGGGCCTTTATACTTTCCCCACCACCTGTAATTCCAAACTGTGTTATTTCCCTGCATGTCAAGAGCTCTCCTGGTCCAGCATCTACACCTTGAAGAGGTTTCTTTATCATTTAACTTTATTACAGAAGGCACTGCCTGGACACTGTTGGAGTGACAAGGACTATTTCCTTAATTACTGTACATTGATAATAGCATTTACTCTGGCAGCTCCAGTGCTATTCAATCAAGCAAGATTCAATACAAAAAAGCTGATTTGCCAAAAAAGAGATTAGCATAAGTGCCTACAGTCACATTCTATTTTTGAAGGTAAAGCTACTGTGTCTGTGAGCTTTCTTGTGGGAACTTTATAAAGAGAGATTAATCTAGTTTATCTCCTTCAAAACATATTTGGGGAAGTCGCAGAGAGTCACTATTTGGGCTCTTTTGGCAATAACTTTCTACAAACATGTAAAATAAAGACCTGCACAGAAAGTGCTAATCAGTAGCAGGAAGGGGTATTTTTTTTTTTCTCTTATGTGGACGTAGACGTTTGTTGTGAAAAACTCTATGTTCCCCAGTGTGCTGTTGCTGTTCTTTGTCATTTAATCAAGTGGTGACTGTAGCTGTTGCACTTTAAATGCCATTATTTATGGGAGGACTCGTGCTAGTTAAAAGTGCAGACCTCAGCACTGTGTACGTTTGTAAGCAGAAGGTTAAGCAGGACATTTTAAATGGTAAAGCAAAGGGCTTAATCAAGGCTGAAGAGCAAAATGCAGTGGGATAACAGATATAGTAAATAGGCATTAATCACCATACAGGCTTAATCCAGGTATTAGGCAGTCTTGGGGCTAATTTGAAGACTCACTTACATAAGGACTCGTTCTACCAACCCTTAGGTAAGTGAGTGACTTTATTCTTGGGAGAAAACTTACCAATGCTTAAAGGCCCTTACAGTATCACGCCTAAGTCCTGTGTTTGGTCATCACAGAATTATTTTGCCTGAAGGGGATTTCTGAGTTAGGAGGCATGTGGTGATGGGGCAGCTCAAGAGAGGAAAAAAATTGAATCACCAGAGCATAAGGAGCCACTTTTCCATGTGTTTTCTTCCCCCCCCCTTCTCTCTTAACACTGTCTCTTACTGTGACATCAAAATCCGAGCTAAGTACTTCTCGCCAAAGATGGGCCAGATAAAACCACGAAGCCACTATCATCTCATGGGAGACAGCTCACTGACTTAGTGCCAAATTTAGTGACTACAAATCCAGGCTTAGAACATAGTCCTTCCCTAGCCATAATCCAGCACTTGCACACTGGAGTTGCCTTTAACTACTGATGACCTAAAATTTCAGTTTCAAGAAGATAATCCATCGGTGTGGAAGTCACTGTGCCGAAGTTCTTTTATTAAGTGCTCAGAAAGATTAAAGTGCTTCCATGCTTAACTTAACATCAAAAAAATTCCAAATCTTTGTACAGACAAACACATCACAACGTGTCCAGATACAGCAGCACACAGACCCCAGCCTTGGCCCAGGGTGGGTTTTGGCATCCTGGTCAAGCTTGCCTTAGAATTGTAGAATCCCACAATGGTTTGGGTTAGGAGGCACCTTAAAGTCCATCTCATTCCAATCCCCTGCCATGGGCAGGAACATCTTCCACTAGACCAGGCTGCTCCAAGCTCCATCCAACCAGGCCATGGACAATTCCAATGTGTTCAAGCTGTGTGATGGAATAGGCACACTCAGGTTCAGCACAACCTGAGGGAAGTGGGAGGAGATGGAAGCGGGGAATGGGGTAGACGGCCACGGTTTATCTATTCAAGAAACAGCAAGATGAAAAAAAATCCACAAACCTTTAATTGTGAATGTAGGAGAGGGACAGTGATGTAACTGTTCCCAGGGAACACTATTCTTATTTTGTAGAGGGAGGTGAGCCAAGATACTTAAGCTCTAGAGAACCTTTAACACAGGAAGCTATTTATCATAACAAGCTTGGTTGATACTGCTCCCATACTGAACCAATTAGATTAGCCTATTTCGTCATACTTCATAACTTGGGATGATAGGTTTCCAAGCATGGTACAGTGCAGTAATTGAATTTTGATCAAACACACATGGCCCATAACCCAGTATGTGAAACTTTCAGAACAGTTCACAGCTTTTAAATATCCAGTCAACATGTTGCCAAAAGTACAGGATGTACTTGATGCAAGTGGGAGAGGAGGGGGGAGCACGAGTCCACGCCGTAACTTGGTACAGCTGTAAAACAAACATTTTTTTGTTCCGATTCTGTTCCTACTTTAGCAAAGGAGCTGGGAGGAAGACAGTGAATGTCAAGTAAGTCGTTTTTCTCCCCAGCCCCCACGCCCCTAAGGCACACATTTCCCTTTTAACATTCTTAGATTACCACAACCTTTTAAATTCACTCTACTGTACTTACATACTGTGTTAGACACACCAGCAATTATGGTTGTTAGCATGACACATCCATTGCCTACACTTAGTTAACAAAATAACTTAAAAGTCACATGCATTGGCCTCTTAATAGGGTTATAATCAATGGGACCGTGGAATGAAAGCCCTAAAAATTATCCCCCACCTCTGCATTCCCCAGGTTTCTGCCTTTGCCAACACAATCCATATGGTGGGTAGTCTCATCTGGCTCAAGGTGAACACTCACTTCTTCAGCCCTCAGTGATCTCCTGTTACATGTTCTTGCCATGTTTTCCCCACAGTAAATCCAAGGAACTTTGAAGAAGACTCCGTGTGAAGGAAACAGAATACGTTAATAAATTAATTCCTAAGGCTTTACTGAACCAGGGGCAAAGCACCCACTGCAGAACAGGTTCATGGCATGGAAAATGCCCTGCCAGAGTCCCTTTGGAGCAAGTCATGGCTATCCATATCAAAGCTGCTCCCTGGCCTGCAGCTGGGAGTCTGGCATGCTCCAGCAGTGGAGCAGGATATCATCAACCTCTGCATCTGGTGCTGCCAACTTCTTTCTCAGTTTTAGAATCACAGACTCTCAGACTGGCTTGGGTTGGAAGGGACCTCAAAGCCCATCCAGTCCCAGCCCCTGCCATGGGCAGGGACACCTTCCACCAGCCCAGGGGGCTCCAAGCCCCATCCAACCTGGTCTTGGACACTTGCAGGGATGGGGTAGCCACAGCTTCTCTGAACCAGAGCCTCCCCACCCTCACAGGGAAGGATTTCTTGTGTATATCTAACCTAAATTTCCCCTCTTCCACTTTGAACCCAGTCCTGCTTCTCCTATGACAACTTTTGACTGCTTTGACCCGAAAGGCAGCTGGTGGCTGCTCAAGGCACCTCAGCACCCTGAGGGGGAGGCACCAGGGCACCCACCACCCTCCCTTTCATCGAGGTGTGGTGCAGGTGACACAAAGGATGAGGACTCCTGCTCTGGGGGTTTCCCCCCAAGCCCTCCCCGTCTCACACACCTGCTCCGAGTGCAGCTGTGCACCAGGAGCAGCCACAGGTTCCAAGGGGAGAAACGGTGCTCCTCACATGGAGCAAAATGCACAGTTCTTTTCATCCTGCTGCTGCTGCTGGGGGGGCCACAGGGGTTTTTGCCACCCCCCAGCAGAGGCAGGGGACGTGCTGGATCCCATCTCCATCCCCACCCCGCTAAGTTACGATGCTGCAGAGAAAAGAAACCGGGGGGAAAAGAAAAAGAAAGAAAAATAATTTGGTGCTCAACTTAGCAGACTTGAGCCAAGTCTCAGCCCAAACCAAGGTTAAATAGGCCTGTTCTAAGGTAGGATTTATATAGCAATTACAGTAATGGAAACTGAGCTTTATAATTCTTATACTGCCTGAAATTCTGCTGTGTCATGTGCATCTGCAGAGCCCCAGGAATGTGCTGCTCCGAGAGCACTGCAGTCCTGAAAGCAGCCATTCAGATGGATCATGGAGAGTTATTGGAGCACATGGATGTTGGAGATTTTAATGAAGCACAAAGAGTTACAACCAGAAATCCCGGGAAAAGCAAGGAGTTTGTATTTGAGGCAAGTGGTGGGTTTTTTAAGTGCTTTCTTTTGCTGGGAGTTTGTGGAACTAAATCTCCACCACACGCAGTGCACACAGCCTTGTGAGTGTCCTTTTTATCCTTGGATTTCTTTTCCTTTGCTGCAGTCTGAGGTCTAGAGTGAGCACAGTGCAAAATGCATCCTGGCCAGACAGAATCCTTACAGCCACTTCCCAGTTTTCTCTGTGGTGCAAGGAAAAATACCGGCGTGCTAAGTCTGCTGTGTGATAAAGAACAACTTGGGAAGATTTGGGGATCTCGTAGGGGGTTTGGCTCCACCTTCAGGAAGCAGAAGGCAGAGAGACAAGGCGGGCTTGAGTTTCTGCAGAAACTGGAGCCTACAACCTCCTCTTCCTGACATCTGCTTCTCCCCAAAGGGTCTTTGCTTCGGGTTCATCAGATTCCCTGATCTCATGCCGTGACATTTCTGCTCGGTGGACGCGGCTCTGAAGAGTGCAACTCCCCCGAAAAGTACTTGAAGAATTGGGGCAGGATGTCCAGAGGGAGCTGGTACACGGACAGAGAGATTTATGAACAAAAGGCAACAAAAAGCAGCTTTGAGGTTAAAAAAAAAAAGTTGGGACCCGTGGGGCATCACGGAGCTGTATCAAACACCATTAGCCATTCACACCGTCAGTGCTGAGGTTTCCCCACAGAGTGTGATTTTCTCTTAGAATTCCCAGAGATTAGAAAGGTTCTCTGGGTAACACAGATGGATTGAGAGGAAGAAAGTGGGAAGAGCCTTGATCAAATTTCAGTCTAGCAAAACACTTAAGCATATGCTTAAAGTTAAGCTATTTTTTTCTCCTCGGATTCAGGCAGAAGATGCAAACAGAAGAATCTCTTGTATTTCACTTCTTGGCAGACTGTGATGCAAGCTGAACCCAGAACAAGGTAGCTGGTTAAAGAGCAGGATTTAAATGAATTTAAATGATGCATTTCTTAAAGAAGACATCTAGTGACCATTTATAATAATGAAAATGGCAGAGTAGTTAGGGATGAGCTGACACTGAGTTTCAAAGCCTGTATGATGCATTAGTGGCGTAATTAGCAATCACACAAATTAGCAACAGTCCTATGAGGCAATGGAAATGCACGGTCTTGCCTTTGGAATTTCCTCAGCTGGGCACTTTGAGCACCCAGACTTACAGTATTCAACATCATTTCCTGGAGGAAACAGGTTTGCAAACTGCAGAGCAAGCAACAGCATGGAGATGGCCTGAACACCTAATGAATCTAAAATTAAAAAAATCTCAAAAACACAGTGAGGAGATGGGAGCAGACTGAATAGACACGGCTGTGCAAGCAAATATAACTGAATATACTCCTGAGGAACAAAGGAAACAATTCTTGATGGGGTGACAACAGATGTTCTCCAAAAAAAAAAATTCTAAAGGGGCATTTCAAACACAAAGACCTTCCTGTGGAGCTGAGAAGCTTTACTGGCAGACGTACAGGAACACATCTTTGGAAACAGAATAAAAGCTAACATTTAAGGTGTTATCAGGTCCTGAAAGCAGCAGTGATATCTTCATGTAATAAGTAGTGGGTGGTGGTGGAAAGGGAAACAGAGAGGATAACAGAATACTGTCACAGGAAGTTGCCGTAGCGTAGTTGTGATTTAAATCCTGGAAGGAGTAACTAGTTTGTTCTAAAGTCTCTAAATCTGCTTTTTTTAATTTTGGGGGTGGGGGGGAAACGAGCTCTAAACACAAGTGAAAGATGCACAGGTTGACCTAACTGAAGAAATACAACCCAGAGACATTTATTAATGCAGAGTTAACACACCCACTTGGCACTGTGGGAATGAATGTCAAGCGCCCAAAGCTGGATGTGGCCCTCAGCTCCTGCTCCTTCAGATCATGGTTAAGCACATAGCAGAAAGTCCTAAAATGGACATTAAAAAAAAAACAAAAAAAACAACAAACAAACAACAAAACGGGAGGGGGGAAAAGGAAAAGGACAGTTCACTGAGACATTTTTACAATGACTGAACTGCAGTGGTAGTTCAGGAATATCTGGATTTAATGCCTGGCCAGGATCTGCAGCATCTTCAGTGAACAGCTTCATAGGAGTTTTTAAAGCTTAGGCACTTCAAATTCTTCTTTTAAACTCCAGCCTTTACTTTTTATGCTCTTTAATTTTACAGATAAAAAAAAAAAATTTCTGTGCCTTGTTGGAATGTTGAAAGGATTCCTGACTATCTGCAAGGCCAACAGATATCATTTTATCTGTGAACGAGGCAGGAGGATGACATAGTACATTGTCTAATTATTTTCATTGCTTTGCAACTGTTTTGGGGAAAACAATTCAGGGAGAACATTATTCCAGAGCAATCAGAACTACAGAAACACTCGGATGGACAACTTGATTGACAGGAGGAAGCTATAGCAGGCACAGAAACCCATCATCGGACAGACACTGCGATAAATATTCCTGTAGCCAATTTATTAGTAACACAGAGGGACAGCTTTACATCTTGCATCACACTTTTCACAGCCCTTATGGTAAACATGCCATATCTGACAATTACAAGATGAAAACAAAGACCTCACTAACTCTCTCCTGGCCCTACAGTACTATCTGATGGCTCAGTTAACCCTCTCCCCACCTTCTGCTGAATGAGCATGTTGGAGACACAGAAATTGTGTTCAGGCACGGAGCAGAACCCCAGCAGCGTCCCATACAAGTTCCCAGGGTTGTGCCATCTGGGGCACTGGTTTCTAAAGGGCTTCCCAGGCATGGGAGAGGGCTGTGGATGAAGTGGGAAGTTGTCAGCACAAGGCAGAGGAAGAACTGGAATACCATTTAAAGGGGAGAGAAGTAAATTGCTCTGCCTGGTCACCCGTGGCTGGATCCTGACTGTGATGACAGAGCAGGGCAGTCGTGGCATGAGCAGGGACAGGATCACAAACCAGAGCTCCAGGAGGGAGGAATCCCACTGCAGCTTTCACTGCCTGGATTGGTTGGCACATGTCTTGCTACAGGAACACTGCAACTTCGAATGGCAGATCTCTGCTGGCTACTTGGCTTCAGGGATTAACAAACTATCTGATGGACATTGTAACCAGTTATATTTTCATCTGATTCAAACAAAACAGCTCCCTGGTTCTCTTACAGATAATTAAGCAGAAGACGGACTGCTGAAATCACCAAATCAAGCCCTCTCCTACTTGTACACGTGGAGACACATTTTAGAATGAAGTCTTGTGTGATAAGTTGCCCAAGGCTATTTTTTTATTATAACATCCATGACATCTTCCTATTTTCACAGCTTCATTATAAGCTTCAGGGAGAAAAAACAAAAAGCAGACAAGTCAGAGGATGATCTTAGCCAGATTTTATTTGATTCAAACACCTATTTTCCATCTACTTCCTGTCTGTTTTTCAAAGTATTTCAGGGAAGAAAACTGACACGCACAAAGAGCATCCAGTGAGAGGGAGAGCAAAGGGAGGTACAACAAATATCAGGCAGGGGAAGAGAGCTGTAACAGAGTGTTCTTGTCTCTTTGAACCCACAAGTAAAATGCATGGTAGGAAGTATTCCAAAACCATGTCTTTCTTGGGTAAAGGAAGGAATTAACGTTAAGCACAAAGTATTCCTTGTGGTTTATTCTCATTACATGGTATGTCAGGTTACAGTGATTTGGAAAAAAACAGGATTTCTTTACAAGGCTTTCTGTGCACTGGGTTTAATGTGAGCTAAAAAGATACTAAACCCCACAAATTGCACTTTAAAAATTAATTTAGGAATCTCATTTTTGGTAATTCCCTTTGGATACCCTTTGTGGACACACTATAACATTTTGAAATTTTCAGCTGAAAAACAGAATAGTCCAAATTTCTGAAAAAATTTAGACTACAGTTTCTATCCCATGGATTTCTCACTCAGTTACTGCCAGTTTTCCTTAGAAGGTAAAGGGAGTATTTAAAATTGGTCAAATGATGTGAAGATTCTGTTTTCTGTCTCTGTGTGTATATATGTTTCTTTGAAGGGACATCATGGGAAATCTTAGTTATCCTAAAGGCTTTGGTGGAACCACGATAGACACAGAATTTATTGCACAGAAACACAAGTGATCCAAAAAAATAACCTTTTAAGGGCTTTATTAGTACAAAGAATTCACTCTTTTGACACTCTGTAGCTGTAAAACACATGCACCAATTTATTTTCAGAAAAAGAAGGTACTTATTTCACTGTGGATGGTTGCAAAGGAGGAATGAAAAAAATCAAAATAAGCAGAATAATTATTTCCTTTCCCAACCTCAGGGCACATCAACATCCACCCTCGCATTTTGCTGTGTGTCATCAATGGTTCTATTTTTTATGCATCTATATTTTTTACTGCTCATCAGCACTGACCAATTTTGCTACTTGGCCAAAATTTGTCTTCAAGCTTAGAAGTAATTTTTTTAATTAAGAGAATTTCACAGGATACAGCCAGCACAAGACTCAGAGCCATTTGGATTTTAACAGGATAGAAAGGCAGTTTGTGTAGTTTGGGATATTTAAGTTAATTTCCAAGCTGCCACACAGAGTTATGAGAACAGATCCCACCTGTAATCCTGGCCCATGCATGCTAAAACTCTTACCAGTTTCAATGGACTAAGTATCAGCAGAGTTTGTCTCTCCAGGTTCCCTGTAACACTCTAAATTATTCTTACAGACACAGAACGTCAGTGCAACTTGCAAATGTCTGCACATTTCACAGATGATATACCTTAGCAAGAAACTGTGTGCTCACAGAAACAGAGCAGCCACAAGGTCACACCTTTGAGGTAAACTCCTTCACTTGAGGAACTTTCATATTTTATCGTATTTGTCCAAGGTCCATTTAAGATTCCATCCTGATGACGTGCAATTAAGAAATCCTCAGCAATTCCAGCGGACAACTGGATCCAGCTGTGAAAACAAAGTGCACCCATGGTTGTGACACTTATTGCCAGGGTTAGGGGTAGCTCTGCATTTTCCTGAAGGTTTCATTGGTGATGGTGAGCCGTGTGAGCCTCGCCCCATAGTAATCTATAATGTAACTGGAGCCATCAGAAGGTCCAACGATCTGCAAGAGAAAAAAAGAACCAAGACTTTTCAATATGAAGTGAAATATATACTTTGTGCTAATGTCTCAATTACTGCTAATTTTCCCATCATAAAATTAGTCACGCTTAATTAGTCAAACAGAAACTAGATTTATTTTGAAGTTATGCTGCAGTTTAACTGTTTTAGCAAGCGCTGTCTCAGAAGGAACATTTCCCTTGGGCTTCTTATCAACCAAATTCCACAGCCAGGCGCTGGGACTCCGTTAATCCGGGGAGGATTTGAGTCACAAAATCAGGCTCACAAATGAGGGGGCTCCAAACCACTTTTCTTGAACAAAGAAGGGTTGGCAGCAGAGAATTAGGCTGATGACAAGTATCTTTGAAATGCTTTGCAGGTAAGGAATGGAGAGAAGGAGAGAAGATTGGGGAATTTTTGTTCTAGAAGTGCTAAATTGTGTGGGGTCACCAAGGAGATCAACAAGGAGAGATGAAAGATACTCTCAACTGGATCTCTAAGTGCTCTGAAGAAAGATCACTGTGATAGTATAAAAAGGAATTTGAGAATGCACAGAAAAGACATATACAGAGATGCACACTTCCAAAATATTTTCCTATACAGCCAGAGAAAAAACTCCCATATCCACAAAGGAGTTTAAGTTCGTGAAAGGCAGTTTGCAATCCACGCTAAATGGCTGCACTGGAGAATAAGACAATTGGGCAATTTCATGATGTCACAAGATGTCACTCCAGCTGGGGATTTAACCCTCGTGAATCCTACAGTCACAGCTCTCAGGTCATCTGGGACTTGTACTTGGAGGAGAGGCAGAAAATAAAGTGACAATGTCTTCTCTCATCAGTATAAAGTACATGCAAACACAGAACTTCAGGATTCTGGGAACTGCAGGACATCTCATGCTCAGTCCAGCACTGTGTCACGAAGAGTTTACAGGTTCTGATAAAATGAATTTGTGGTGCTCTACACTATAAGTATTTACAGATAGATAATCTAATTTTTAATTCCAAGAGCAAATATATTGCTATTTTGTGTCTATATTCTACAACATCAATCTCCAAACTGAGCCAAAACAAATGTCTTGATTTTTCAATACCCAAAGGTTCTTAAGGCTAAAATGCTAACAAAGTATTAGCAATCAAATTACAGCTTTAACAAACACAAATTTGTATCTTGCCTTGAAAGCCCTGACTTACCTGCATTGAAATAAGTATGAAATCAATTAGGCTCCCAATTCCACAAAATCCTACAGTGCAGAACTTTAACAAACCTGGAGAAGAAAAATGAAATTTAACTGCAACTTTAAGCAGTCACTATGAAATTCTCATGTTTCTGGTGGCAATCTCATCCCAATTCTCTCCCCTTCCCACTATACACACACATCTAGAAATAGGCCTGAAGGTGAAGATCTCTAATTATCAGGCAGGAAAAACTAAACCTCATATTCCTATTTCTACATCCTGAATATAGTTAAAAGATTTTAAACATTAACAATTTTTTTAATTGTTAATTTAAATTTAAGATCTGTGTCCTTAAACAAACAAAGTCAAAAGTTGATAATGAAGTTATTGAAATATTCCTTTGATTGAGGCACAGACAGAAAAAGCCCACTTTGAGTTGCAGAATTTACTTATGACTTGATTTTCAGAACATGCAACTTTGGAAAGCAATCCTTCATATCAGTTTTCTATTTTTGCCGAAATATGAATTTATTTTTAATTTATAAAAAAAATACAAATACTTATTTTTAACTGGTATTCAAAAATGTTATTTTTTATGAATAAATGAAAGATTCACAGTAAATATATAGGAATAGCAACTACCAGATAAATGTTTCATTGGAAGATGCCCTGCAAGGCAGAAAATGCCCTCAGAGGAAAGAAGCTGTCTTCAAATTTATTTTTTTAATATCAGTAGTTTCTTGTACAATAAACATAATACATTGAGAACTATACATATTGTCAGTATCACTTCAGTAAAACATCTGGGTTACTCCCTCTCTCCAAAGCAGCAACATGTCCCACAGACCACCTCTCCCCCAGCCCTGTTTATGAGGCTGTATATGGAGAAGAAGAGGGGAACAACTGCATCCACACTGCAGGAAGAACATCCCACTGCCTGGATATTGCTCCCATAGCTGACAAGATGGAACTAAACTCCAGGGAGACAGTTTATGATCTCTGCAACACAGCAGAGAGAACAGAGGAAAACTCATCATGACAAGATGATCAAAGAGTAGTAGCTGGATGGTCTTTCAGCTAACTGGATGAAAAACCCATGTGCATTCCTCAGGGTGAAGAGGCACTGGAACAGAGAAGCTGTGGCTGCCCTGTCCCTGGAAGTGTTGGAGGCCAGGTTGGATGGAGCTTTGGGCAATCTGGTCTAGTGACAGCTGTGTCTACCCATGGAACATACCTGGCACTTCAGAAACCCAGCAGGTCTCTTACCATTGCTGGTTCCAGCAGCAGCTCCAGCTCCCTTGAACTGGATGGAGAAGAAATGTTTCTACACTTAGCATTTATTTCTAGAGAGCAGGGTAAAGACGGGGGTTTTTTTTCCACCTCCTTTCCCTCCCCACCAGCAGATCACACTGAGAAAATAAACCACTCTAAAGCATGGAGGGGAAAAACAGTGCTCTTCTGCAGTAACAGCTGATGGTTTAGTTCACAGTGTGTGGGAGAGGAAGAGGTTGCCTTCCTGATTTCTTCATACTCAATAGCTTGTTTGTATTTGTGCGCTCTTTAAGCAAAAGAGATGGGGAAAAAATAAACCAAAGAGCATTTACACTCTTCACTACACTTGCAAAAAAATTTCAATGCCATTTACCCTTCTTAACCACTTTCTGCCAAGGCCTGGATGACCTAAAAAATCCCCAATCAGCCAATGTCAAGGAACCCAATGTGTTGATTTTTGTTCTTTTCTACTCTTACCTATTTGATTTTGTATTCTTTACCTTTCCAAAGTGTAAAAACTTGTCTTTGGAAGAGTTTAATTTTAGGTTTTACCTTTGGCTGCTGGCTACAGTATATTCCAGTAGTGTTAAAGTATGAGCCATAAAGAATTTCCATGTGAGAATTAAGGATTTATAAACCTGTATTGCTACAAATGTATTACAGAAAAATTATTGCAAATTACTATCGCAAATCCAGTGGTATAACAGAAAGATGCAGCTCATTGACTGCTTCCAAAAATCTATCTTTTTGTGAAACAGATGGATGAAGTAAGTGCCAATCATAGAATCTCAGGGATAAAAGACATGGATGTTAACACAAGATTATTGAGAAGGACAGTTCATGTCATTTAAAAAACAAGTGTTTGCATTTAATGGGCAGGAACTCAATTCCTAACTGAAGTGACAGTAACACGTTTAGCTTTTTCCAAATCATTGCTCCATGCTACCTGCACTCACATTTACTCCCTCTGACCAGCTCAGAAACAAAGCCTGTCAAAGTACTTCTAACATAGTCTTTTTAATTATTAACTATTTAAAAGTCAGTGGCACCATCATCCTGGGAATCAGGTCCTAAAAATACCAACCAGAGAAAGATCTTATTAGAAGTCCCGGCTTCTGCAGAACTGCCATTAACAGTGTGATTTATCTTGAAGCTATGCATTTGCCAGAATAAATTCCATCTCCCAAAACACCAGGTTTACTGTAAATTTGTCCACTCTTCTCCTGGTAAAATCAAGCCTCATTTAAGTAGCTGGCATGTGAGTCAAACCCACTGCTGTTCCAGTGCCTCCCGAAGAATGCTGTGGTAAACATCAATGCAAAGCAAGACCATACACAGCAATAACCACGTTTGCTTATTAGGATTTTATCTGTTGGCCAATATATATCCATTTGTCACCACTCCAACAGAAGAGCAGGCTGAGGATAATGCAGCATTTTACCTTACTTGACAATAAAGTAAGGATTTTAGTTGTAAATATTAAAACTATGACTGTCAGTCTTCATTACCTAAAATATGAGTATACACATACAATTTAGTCATAACAACAAGCTTTACCTCAAAGAAAAAGTTAGGAATAAACTTACCTAATGCAGGATAGCCTAGATAAAATCTATCTGCACCCAACCATCCAAGAAATAAAGACAGAGCCACTGCTACTTTATAGGAGTATCCATTTCTGCCAAAAGAAACAAGCAATGTAGATAATGACTGCAAAATATATCCACTCATACTTTTGACTATTAAAGTAGTGACTCATTTTCCTGCAGTTTCATTTAAAAAAAAAACAAACAAAAAACAACAGACTTGTTATTTATCTTCAATTAACGGCCACAGAATTGATAATGTTAAGCTTTCAAACTGAGAAGGCATCCTCCATAAAGCAACCTCAGCTGCTGCAACTCAAGTGTACTCTTGCAGAATACAGATTATTCTGAAACTAAATGATGACTTCTTGTCAAGACATAATTCAGTTGCTGATCCATCCCCAGTTTCACAGAGCACTTCCTAACAGCTCAGCCCTACTGAGACTGCCCCAGAAAGCCAGGAGGTGTGTGAATGCTGTCTGCAGGCATTAGTCTCACACGCAGCCAAATGGAGAGGAACAGGACAGACAGGTGAGGTGTCAGCAGAGACAGTAATTGCAACGAGATCTGAAGGAGAAACGAACCGTGGCCATTGGCTGAGGGAGCTGCAGGAAGGATACAGCAAAAAGAGTAAGTCGTGTATCCACTCACCACACTCTAAATGGCACAATGAAAAGAACTGTTGGACATACAAAGATGTACAGGGCTAGGGAGGTACTATGAAGTGAAGCTTCCCATGGTTAGTCATATAAAATAAAAAGATACAAGAGACTTTTTGAGCTTTGTCCTAATTGGCACCCTTCTTGCCAACAGCTGGAGTGATGCAGCCACCAAACCACCTGTAACTCCAGCCCCTGCTGATGTGAACTTCACATTAATAAGGGAGCTAAAAACGTATCGCTCTCAATACCAGAACTTGCTGCCTCGGTGAACAGAGAGCTTCTGAAAAGCAAAACCAAATGTAATTAGAAATTAAAAATATTCAATAATTCACTGTTTTGATACGTGCACTACTACGTGCCAGCAATTATTTAATAGGCCCAAATTAAACTCTTGCTTGACAGTTGAATAAAACAGAGTTTAGAACAGACAGTAGCTGACAAAAGTCCAAGCACCTTTATTAAGCATTTTCAATGCCAAGTAAAGGTCTACCTTTTTGCTTATTATCTCCATTTACCGACTTTAAGACTTAATGGCAACATTAAGTGATTAAATCATGACTCTTACCTCAGTATTTGTTACTTGGTGTTGATTAGCAACACAGAACACACTGGGCATTCCCGGAACCTAATGTAACGTAAATTAGAGTCTTTAGCACTGCCTTGTTTCCACTGTAAAGAACACTAAAGGGTTTATTTAAAAGCTGAAGTAAACTGTTGGAAATTGTTTATCAGCTACAAAGTGTCAACAGCCCTCGAAGGACACTAAAGCATAAAAAGAACTGTCATGTAAAAAATGGGACCGCGGTTTAATTTGAGATGCCTCTGATCAAAACCAGTAATAACCTGAGCACTTGCCTACCCACTGAGATGTTCTGAAAAGCAGAGCAGTCTGCAACCTCGTCAACATCAAACTGACAGGGAGAAGAAATCTAGTACGAAGGGAAGCGTGAGAATACTGTAACAAGGCTGAATTCACTCTCGTACTTCCTCTGTCTTCCTCTTTCAGATAAAAACATGCACCGAAGACTAAAGCAGTGAGTAGAAAAGCGACACATCCCAGGCATCTGAAGGAATTTCTACAATTGGGTAAAAGATGCAATTCCTTTTGAGTTCCTCTTCTCATTTTTTCTTGCTTCTCAGTATCACGCAACCTCTATTTTTTCTGCGTAACTCTTCCAGGAGCCACATTAAAACCTTTTCCTTGCAGCTCTTCCTCAGCAGGTGACAGTATCAGGTACCTCTGTGGGTCACTCTTTTGGGATCTCTCAGCTCTGCTCAAAGACCTCTCCACACTGAACCTCATGTATTTCAAAGATTTCCATTTCACAGGCTCCTTCCCTGGAATGGCAACACTTGAATAATGGACATTGTAAAGTCTGCACAGTCAGGGTCTGTGCATATTAACCAAATACATTATAGAAGGCCAATCTGGGGGATGGTAGAATTTGGCCAAAAAATAAGATCTACCTGCAAAATATCAAATTAAAGCCAAACCTTAGCAATCTTGACTCCCAGTACTTCTTTGTTGAAGCATCTTAACGTCTTACAAGCTTTTCCTTGAATTATTACTAGGAGCAACTGAACTTACACATTCACTTACAAACAAACGTACATTTCCTGGTCGAGTTCTAAAATAACTGGATCCCAGACCTGTTATCTAAATTACAGTTTTGGCTAAGGACATCTTGCTGATTTGTCCTTTCAAAAGCTGGGGATAGATTTACCTGCTGCCCCTGTGCTAAGACAATCCTGCCTTCTCAAACTAATTTTCTGGTTAAATGACGTGCAGTTATTTCTGCCAGAAGACAGTTACAGTTTCCATCAAAACTCAGATAAGATGCTGGAAAATCTCCAAAAAGCAAGAGAAAGGGCAGGGCTATTATTTTAATATTAAGCTGGAGATTCCTGCTTAAAATAATGTTTCAAATACTTAGGTAATAGTCAAAGTGCCTTGGAAAAGGTCTATCAGTAATTGGACCACTTTTTAAACAACTGTACAGATGAAGGATGGTCATACTAATCTTGCTGCCATTTTTAACTAGTTTTGGGACTTTAGCAAGGACATGTTTGTGTAACTCTTTCTTTTCACAGCTGTATTTTACTGGATGTGCCAGCCCTAAAGCATGCTCTGCCCTTTCTGCCACAGTAGCAAATCACATGACTGGAAAAGCCACAGCAAGTTCTTTTGGCAGAGTAACCATCGATTATTCACCATAAATAATCATCATGACCAAGTTATAGACACCATAAGAAAGATGACATTTTTCTGCCTACAGGTTTGGGGCTTAATTATTAAATTGTAAAGAAAAGCTACATTTTAAAAAATGCTTCTAGAAAATACATTAAACCAAAAATATGTCTACAAAAAAACTCCAAACATAAGAATTACCATCTAATCCAAAGAGGAAGCAATTTTATTAAACTAGTATAGCTCATCCTCTTCTCAGCCCCCATCACAGATGGGACTGAAACACAATTGTTTCTGGACAAAAATGTGACTGAAGTCTAGTTTGAGGCATTTAAATTTGATTAGATGTAATAATATGTTTTCTTCAGTTTGCTGAGCTTTGACTGCTGAGAAGACCAAATACAGAGAAAATATTTCTGAAACTAAGAGGCAGAGCTCTACTTCTAAGTTAAACAAATTATTGAGCAGGAAGTACCACATCAGAGTTACGTGAATATCCAGTGAGTATTACTGGAGTTTTAATTTCCAAGGATTCCAGTAGGACAAAAGAAAAATATTCCAGTGTGAAGAAGAAACAAATTGTACTGACAGGTGCTGGCTGATCATTAGCATTGGCCAGTTGGAACATTTATTGGTATCAAGAGCTTCCAACACACACAAGGTGCTGTAGAAGAACTAGGTCCATCATTCATGTACCAGAAACTGGGCTCTTGAAAGACACAGAGGGTTTGCTTAAATACAAAAGTTGTTTAAAAACAGAGAACAGTTCCTCTTACAGAGATTTTTGGAAGAACTGGAGAGATTGAAGCTCCCCCAGTATTCCTGCATACAAGTTGAGCTGCAGCTCCAGGCACACAGCAAACTGGCACAAAGCACTGAGCAGCAGAGCCCAGTCCAACCCTGCTTTCTCCTCTCCCTCTTATCCTTGAGTCACCCTCATCCTTGTGCTGGCACAAGCACTTGAAGCCACTGTACTGTGACTCAAACTGGGGAACTGATCCAAGTTAGCTCAACCCTGATCAGTTCCCTGATGCTGTGGGGTCTGTTAGGGAAGGGGATGGGATGGAGGGGTGTCCCCAACAGCTCCCTCCAGCAGCTGTGCTGATTTTAAGCACAAGTGAAGTGTGGCCTTAACATTTGGGGTAAAATTTTACCAGGCTAGAGTACTAAGACACAAACACAACAAACAAACAAAGATGCGGGCAGACAGATTCACTTATGAACATGCATGTTTTGAGCAACCTGGGATAGTGGGAGGTGTCTCTGCCCATGGCAGTGGGTTGGAAAGGGGTGAGCCTTAAGGTCCCTTCCAACCAAAACCATTCCATGACTCTATGCTGCATCCTTAGAGTGTTTATTATTATACTTAGGATTAGCTATTGGGCAACACCTGTACGATTCTATTTTACTTCTCTTTTTTCTTCTGTCAACACATCACACAATTTTAGAAAAGTATCAATGAGAAAACAACGATAAACGATCACAAAACTCAGTGAGTACTTACACATTGCGACACTCAATAGGCTTGTAAAATCCAACTTCGTATCCTGTAAAGACTTTTTCTATGCCAAGGTGATCTTTGCAAGTAATATTTGGTGCTGGCAGACATTGAACTGAGGACAAAAAACTTATTTGAAGTGAAGCAATAACTGACAATCATAGCATTTTTCTGGCAAGACGCAAGTGAAACAAGAGTTCTACTGCACAACAGTCTTGATACAAAGCACAGTTCACACACATATTACTTGTTCAAAAATATTTTTTAAGCCAGTCCTATGACCAATTTGTACTTTTCCTTGCTAAATATTAAGCGGAGTATACAAACCTATATTACTGTCCTAATTCTGTTGTAATTCCCACTCTGCCCTCAGTATGAGTCAATGAGAAATCAGAATCTGACACACAGAAAACATTTTAATCATGAGAACAGTTAAACATTGGAACAAGTTGCCCAGAAAAGTCATGTCATCACCATCCCTGGTCTTCAAGGTCTGACTCTACGAAGTCCTGAGCAACCTGGTTGGAATTCAGTGCCAAGACTGCTTTGAGCAGTGAACTGGACTATACAATGTCCTGAGGTCTTCCTTCTACCCACATTATTCCATTATTTTTGACTCTTAGGAGAATCAAAGTGGAAATCACAGCAGGAAGTGACACCTGCAATAAGTTTGCAATGTATTATCAGAGTATTAGTCACTCCTTAACGCTGAACTGTTGTTTTAAAAGGAACAAACCCAGTTCTTTATGCACTTTCTATCAGTTTTCAGTACCTGTGAGTCCTGTTGGTTAATTCCAACTGACCTGCAAGCCAGGTTCAATATTTTTTTCCAGACTTTCAGAAAATACACACAGGTAAGAGCTGGATTTTTTTAATAGCTATCCATATTGCATACAGAAAAAATAATTCAGCTATGCCTGGACTTAACTGCTATAAACCCCGTTTAGGCTACTGATCAATGTGCCAAATCTAAGGACAACACAAACAAAATACATTCCTTCCCGTGAAAAAATTAAGCAAAGAAAGCAGAGCTTTCTGTCACTTAAAAGAACCCCAGTGCAGTTAGAATATATTGATATAGACAAAGACAGTTTTCTTCTCAGTGTCATTCCAAAGACTCCAAACCTGCTATTCAAAGAGACCACTTTGATGCTTTGAATTAAACCCATTTGTCTGGGTGATGGATCCCAGAAAGATGTCCAGAAATCAACTTTTTGTTACTTAAGTAATATTGATTTAAAAAGTAATTCAGATACGGTGCAGGACAACCTAAAAACTGCTCTGCGTGTAAAACTGCAGCACAAAGAAAACAACATTAATTCATTTAGCAACTTGCTCTACTCTGAAGCTTATCTCCTGTTCAAAAGTGTAGTGTATTAAATACAATCACACGGTAATTAGTTAAACAACTGATAATCTGAGTTGTGATCAACCTCAAACTATGTAATCTTTTTTTTTTTTTGCTCTCTGACTGGCCATTTATAGTCAGAAACACAATGCAAACAATGATGTAAAGGACTGAATAACTCAACAAAGCATCCATTTGGGATAGTATTTTCATCTGAAATGATCTGGAAAACCTTCATTATCCCAGAGCACCCCAATGAAGAAAATCACTCAACCCTTATGGAAAGCAAAATATGAAAGGCAACAAGCACACATATTTATTTTGTGGCTGCCCTATCCCTGGAAGTGTCCAAGGCCAGGTGGGACAGGGCTTGGAGCAACCTGGTCTAGTAAAAGCTGTCCCTGCCCATAACAGGGGATGGGAACTGGATGAGCTTTAAGGTCCCTCCCAATCCAACATGAGTGCACATAAAGCAAAACTGCTGTGCTATCAAACATGGAGCATTTATTTCAATGCCTGAGAACATCAAAAGTTAAACACAAGTAGGAAACCAGCTGATCAATTTAAGATTTTTTTCTGTTGAACTTCAAAGTGCATCAGAACTGATAATCAAATAAATGTGCTTTCAAAACAGAGCCTCATGCAGCAAAGCCTGGTGAAAATGGAAAAAAACCCTTAAAAATTAGAAGATTTTGAAGACTGTTCTGTCACATGTCAATTCTTCTAATAATTATATGCAAAGTCAGTATGACAGGAATGGTTTGTTTTAATCACAGTAGTGCAGGACAGAGCCTAAAGGATGTTACATACACTGAAGAGATTTACCAGAAACCTCACTTACAAATGTACCAATCAGAAACAACATATTTATTCCTTTTTAGTAAAGCATCCAATCCACACAAGTGTTTTGGGCTCTCAGACTAATAGTATTACTAATCCCATCTTTTCTAAAACTCATCTAGCAGATACACAAATGCATAAATTGAACACTTTCTTGAAAAAAACATAGTTAATCAATACATAAGTTAGAAATCCTTACCATATGCTGTGTGATTTGTGCAATTCATTGGTTCCTGTGTGCTATTGTCTATTTTAGGCTCATCACACATATATGTTCAGGTAATTGAGGAAAACATTTTTCATATCAAACACTACAACAGGTTTAACAGTAATTTATTCCACCCTCTGTAAACCCCGAGGATTTAAGATGCACCTTGATGTTAGTTCCTACCCATCCCCCAGAAGAGGAACAGCACATTACCATGCAGCAAATCTGCTAATCCAATTTAATACACCAATATATCGCATAAGCCCCACGTTTAATTAGTGCTGCAGTCAGCACTACCTAAAGGAACTACAATATTTATCAGTCACAGCCTCTGTGTTTGAAGGCAACAAGGTAGCACACGCCTCATCTAGCCTTCTTCCCTTATTTAAATACCTTGAAATTGAGGCATTTGGTTGGGAAGATTAAATCTACAGGACCATGCAAAATTCCAAGAACACATAAAAATGAACATCTGACACGCCGGGAATTTGAGGCAGAAACAAACTGAGCAGGAACTGACTTCCAGAGGTCTCAACTCCCACAGGCAGGTAAAGCAGGAGCTGAAGTTAGCTTTTCCAAGATTTGCTTTCCTGTCACTTTGGATCATCAATGACTGTCAGCTGCCATCAACCAACAGGGCCTGAAGGCACCTCGGAGAGCAGGAGCCTCACAGGTAAAGCCCAACACCTGTGCCCTGCAGGGCATAAAAACACAGGATATCCTGAGCTGGAAGAGACTCACAGGGATTGTCAACTCCTGCACTGCACAGGACAACCCCAAAAATCCCCCCCTGTCCCTGAGGGTGTTGTCCAAACACTCCTGGAGCTCTGCCAGCCTTGGTGCTGTGCCCATTGCCCTGGGGAGCCCGTTCAGGGCCCAACCGCCCTCTGGGGGAAGAACCTTTTCCTAATAAAAGGGCAAAGCCTCCATGTCTCACTCCAGAGTCCTGCAGAAAATAAGAAGGTGGAGGGGAGAGGGGTCTGTCATTCCATGGAATTTTCTCTTTGAAAACGGGAGACACCCTCCCCCCCCCAAACCTGCACTAAAACACAGACAGAAATCACACCCTGAAATGATAAAATCACAGGAGTCAATTAGGTGGGAAAAGACCTCTGAGATCACCAAGTCCAACCAACCCTTGACTGAACACCTTGTCAACAAGACCAGAGCACTGAGTGCCACATCCAGTCTTCCCTTCCAGGAGTGGTGACTCTCCCACCTCCCTGGGCAGCCCCTTCCAACACCTCATCACCCTTTCTGCAAAGAAATGTCCTCCTGACGTTCAGAGTGAACCTCCCCTGGCACAGTTTGAGGCCATGTCCTCTCACCCTGCACTCTGAGGTGCCTTGCCCTCCTGCCAGCCAAGACACCCTTGGGGTTCCATGGGCACCTCTCGGCCCTTCCCCTCTGCCCAGGGCCCGGCACAAGCAGTGCCCCTCACCTCATCCTGCTCTGGACCCCTCATCTCACCTCACCCACCCCGGACCCCTCACCTCACCTCACTTAACCCCGGACCCCTCACCTCACCCCGGACCT